>JAUZNJ010056247.1:26032-38818 GCA_034780135.1 Jordanella pulchra | reverse complement strand
ATAAGGCACAGAGGAAGATAATGAATTGATGTTAAGGGGTTTCAATACATTTTATGAATAAAACGACAAAGTTTTATTCTGGAATAATTATCTTGCTTCAAGGCTGTTATTGGTATCATTGCTGTCTTGCAATAAGAAGGTCAAGAAGGTTCTGGGTTTGAATCTCTGTCTTTGGTCTTTCTGCAGATGTTCTCTCCAAGCTTTGGATTCCTTCCAGAGTCCAAAAACATGAGCTTTAATGTTAATTGGTGTCTCTAAATTGTCCTTAATAAAGAATGTTTGCATGCTAGGTTGTAATCCTGTGATGGACTGGAAACATGTTCTGACTTAACCCCACCGCTTCCCATTTGACTTATAAAGATGAGCACCAACTTAATCTGATAAAGCCATGTCCCTCATTACCCCGGAAAGCAGTCTTTATTAACATTTGATTGTTATAAAAACTGCATGAGAAAAAAAAATCTCTATTCTTCATAATGATCAATAGTTAATTTTAGAATTATAGCAGTTTGTTGGTTTTATGATTTATTTTCGGTGATGAATTTTAAGTCTCATGTGGGACAGCCTCGTCCGCATCACTCTTATTTATAAATGACTGACTCGGCCACAATAAACAGTTCACCACAGGGTTAACATGAAGACCGCATAAGAAATTATTTCAAACCTAAATCTATTAGGGATATGAGTACTTTTAGCCCAATTGCAACTAAAATAAATAGCAACGTTATTTTCTGTGGAGAAAGTGATAGCAAAAACATCTTCTGAGCATCAGTCGTGATGAAGCAGTGTTAATTTTGTTTCTTACTTTTAGATTGAAACAGAATGTAGCCCCTAATTAATAATGAATTTAAAACATGATGGTTAATGTTGCAGCAAGACAGTTTCAACAATGTGTTTCAAATCTTTTTCCTTGTTTTGCTTTGTTTTATAATCAGACATACACATCAGCCCCAGTCCACACAGAACAAGCTTTGAGTTTATTTTCGTACATCTTCAGGCGGTAGACCTTCTAATGAAGGACTGTGATGAAACAAGTAACAAACGTTGAAAGACAGACTCAAAGGAAAGCAGGGCTTTATCTGCAAGAGTCTTGTTAAGAAACATATAACCTGAGTCATTTTACAGGCTGCAACTCGCTCTTAAACCCGCTGAGAAGATTTCTGCACGTTAAAGAGCTTTGCTGTTTGTGGTATGCATCTGTTGGCTTGCAGCAGGAGCCTCCCTGCAGCTGCAGGGAACCAACACTGAGCCCAATATCCTTCAAGTTCCTGATATCTGTGGTTGCTAATGTCTTTAAATACTGAACTATCATTCTGTAATGGAGGGAAAAGCAGCAGAAGTTGTTAAAAAGGTTAAAAAAAGTGAGCCCTGACAATGCTGACATGATGGATGATTTCATTTTTCTTTTTCTTTTTAACCTCCAACTCCATGTTTAACCTGAGGGCGAGTCAAGTCAAACCTCCCTGGCTTCAGGGATGCTTTAAGTAAGGAACAGAAAAAAAGGAAAAAAAAACCCTGAAGAATTTGGCTGCTTTCCAAACGTTAGTATATCACTGCAGATTCACTACAGGAGGTGAAAAGTCCACAGGCAACAAATTACTGCTTGATAAACTCAGCAGGTAGCTGACAGGCTGGAGAGGTTGATCCCGGAGGCGATCGGCTCTGTTTGTTCAGAGTTTTGAAAAGGATGTACTGAATTTTGTTATTTCCTACCTCTTACCGTCATGAGTCGTTTTCCATTTGCTTGCTCTGAAATATTGGAAAGCATTAAGTCCCTCCACAGCCGTGCAGTGCTAGTGGGTTACTCCAGAGTTATCCAATAGGTCTAATCTAGGTGCAACATTTCCACCTTGAAAATGTTTAAAATGAGAATGTGTCTCCATTTTTTGCTTTTTGAAGGTTACAGATCCCAAATGTGAAGGACTGTGCCTTTAAATGAAGGGTTTAACTTACTTGTTAAAATAAATCCCAGTGCTGTTGGACTTTATGAAGCAGTGGGGCCTCCTGGAGGGTTGCTGCAGGATTATTGAAGCTCATTACAAACTAAGTATTATAACATATGAGTTTGGGAACATTTCTGTTGAATAACCTTGTAGCTGATCCTTCTCATTTTCAGTTTTTAGCTCATTCGTTTGCTGGCCCGAAATGTGTCGGAGGACTATGTTGGTATTCAGGTTATTACATTTTATCAGCTGTTACTTCATAAACTCCGACCCTTGAATGCCCTTCCTGTAACAATTTGTAACTGTCGAGGGTTTTGTTCTTCATGTTGTTCGTTGAATGCTGTATTGTTTGTTTGAGAAAACAAGGCCACACACACTTGCACACCTCCTCCTCTTCCTCCTTCTAAAAGAAGCTGCCAGAAAGGCATCAGCATGAAGCTGCATCTGTGTGAAGCTCCAGATTCTAAAATTCTGGATTTCTGTGTTCACATTAGAAGGTTCTCATCGTCTCCCTCGTCAACCCCATCAGGGACCTGATATTTTTTTGTTTGCTCTCCCCCTCAGTGAGTCCAAATAGCTATAAGCCTGGTGCCTAAAGCTGGAGTAAGGGTAGGTTCCCTCTCTGAGTGACACACAGAGGGGAAATCTCCCTGGTGAATAGTCACGGCTCAGAGGGAATGCCCGAGTGCAGACAATGGTGGTGTATCCTTAGTTAACTTCTCCACCCATCTCAGCAGGACTGTGGAGCAGATCTCCTCCATCCAATCTCTAAAGTTCATCTGTATAAAACGCATAGAGTGGGAAAATCAGGAGCTGTTTCAAAGGGAGGTAGACGTAAAATCAAAATGGCTCCATTTACCATTTAATTTCCTATTTACAACTCACCTGTTCGACTTGGGTCAATAAACTGTTTTCAGAAAGAGTGAGTCATTGGAAATGAAAGTCAAATTCATGATCCAGCTGCTTGTAGAATCTCCTTCAGCGGCTGTTGTAATTTGGGTCCGGTCTTTTTTTAAATATTCCTTCATATTGTTGAAGTCTGCAGACATTTTCAGTATCCTCTGTAGGCCCAACAACAATATTTCATTTCAGATTAAATTCTGGTCTCTGACTGGACGACCCAGGGAAACTTCTCTCTTCTTTTTCTCAGTCGTTCTGCTGTGTTTGGTGTCATTGTCCTGTTGATGACCCAGGTTGGATCAAAGCCTTAGCCGAGGGGTTCATGGTTCATGCTGTGAGTTGTCCAGGTTCTGTGACTTTAAAAGATGCCCAGCCCTCCACTGTCGTCCCTAATGTTGCTAAAAGATGTTTGTGTTGATGCGTTTTCTTCAGAGACAGTGCCAGGCATCATGGGTAAACATCATGGGTCTCTACTTTGGTCACATCTGTTCTTCATTCATTCATTCTTTTTATTTCCATCCTCCACCCCTTCCAAATAGCCATACATGTTTAGTGCTGTTCTCATCTGCCTTTCCTGAACTTTTAACCTTTACTATACTAACTAATGGTTATTTTTTGATAAGCTCTTAACATTTTGTGCTAAATTTGTTGGAGGGTTCAATCCAGGGAAGGTTTGCTCTCAATGTTGGTGTGAAGACGTTCTTCAAACAGTTTGGAAATGCTCCTCCCACTTCACCTTGTTATATCAACTGCTGATTCTTCAATTCTTGCTGATGTCTTTCCAGCTTGGTGTCCTGTTAACGTGTCTTTATGTTTCAGAGCTGCAAGCAGACTTGCAAACAGAAAGCTGGGTTTCATCAGACAAATGATCATTTGCATTTGTTCAAAAGAACTTTCTGCTTAAATTCTGCAAAATCAGCAACAGTGTCCTTACTGACTGTATTTTACTTGTTGTTGTTGTTGCTTTTCTTTTCTTCTTTTTAGAAACATAATGTCCATCAATGAGTTACTTTTCAAATATAGAGTATTTCACCTTTTGGACTGATTATCTGTACATCAGATCAAACCTCTTGTAACAAGCTCTTTCCAGCGGAAACATGCAGCTTATTTGACGTTTTCTGACCTATTTTTTGCAAACATTGTTATTAAGTTGTGCTATTTGTTTAGCAACTCAAATGAAGCCAGTTCCTTACGGCTTTTTCCTTCCACACACATGGATGCTGCTCTGCTCTGTAGTGGTAAGGAAAGACTTAATCTTAAAGGTAGAACCTCCATTTAACTTGTCTATATTCCAACTTTTACCTTTTTTCCCAAAGGTAGAGATAATGGCAGAAGGGAAGCATATTACCATCAGTTTTAAGTGATTGGAAATCTGATAAAGAAGCATCTCGATTAGGTTCATCTATGGGGTTTTGGGGGATGTCCTGCAATACAAAAACTTTAGAACCAGATGGAATCACTTTTACTCAAAGGATTAATAGCCTGATCAGGATACAGTTTTGATATACTTGGGTTAGGTTTAGGAAGCTGCTGATGCTTTAACATCTACTAGGAGATGTAAGGGGTGGCACCTGGGTCAACTGTAGATCCCTGGAAAAATTAGTCATCTTTACCCAAAAGCTGTGGGTTAGATTCCATTGTCCCCCAGACAGTTGTACTTAAATTGGCTGCTAATCTGTGTATCACAGTTTGAGTATAATGCTGTAAATGTGTTTCTAGTATAAGGGCCTTAAAATAGTCACTAAAAACTGTGTGAATTTAGTCCATCAGGTGAGCTGGGGAGAGTTGAAGGGAAAACTAATATTTGGGTTCATTCTTGGTTCAGTTCCCTTGTCAATCCTATCTCAGGAAGCAACTAAAAGCTGCTAGATGGATGCCATTGGCTGCGTTTCTTAAATACTAAAAATGTTGCTTATATATTCCTTTATGAGATCTATTGATGCTTGTTGACTTTTTATAACTTATTCCTCATGTTCTGGAAAAAAAAGTCTTTGTACTATATTTGTTCTATAGAACATTTGTCTTCCAAGGACGTCAGTAAACGTTTATGTTCCTTGTTTTAGGACAAGATTATGGCTACTGGATTAATTAACTGAATAAAATCAGAGTTTTAGCTGTGTTTTCTGCACAGATCTTTATCAACCACTACTTCTGAATATGCCTTTGTTCATAGGACCCCTCATGTCCAACCTTCATTACTTTATATCTGTTGCTATATATTGTAAATATAAAAAAGATAAATATGAGGCAGGTAAAGCTTTCCTAACAGAAGCACCAGAGTTATGTTTGCCTAGAGTTGGACTCATTTTGTTATAAGTAAATCGGTTCAGTTATTTCTAAGGCTTTTGCACTAAAACAAGGTCTGCCACAAAAATACAAATATTTTCTGGGACTTTATTTCCCTCTCAGACTAAAATCTCTGACAGGGATATAAATAAGCTCTTTATTTGCATGATGGACAAACAGCAAAACCCAGGCACTGTTCAAACGTAGACTGTTTCTTCTTCTGTTGCTCCTAAATGGCACTGGTGTAGCCAAGATTGACACTTTTTGAAATCACTGGGCTCAGTTCTATCTTTGATGTGAAGGATGAAAGGCAAAGCAAAGGTCTTTGTGTTCGGACGGCCTGTCCTGCATGCCTGCTGCATTTTCTCTGCGTATGATGTCATAAAATTACCTGGAGGAAACCAAACCACGGACTAAAGGGAAGCTGAATGCAAACCAGACCAGGTGAAAATTATAATTATTTGTCTTTTTTGTCTGAAGGTTGTGAGGACTTTTTCTACATGGAAAGGGATTTTCTTTAATTAGAAAAATCTAACTTTTTTAACGCAAAGTTCAAAATATTGATGTAAAAAAACAGCGAAAGTCCAACCTCTTCCCTTATGTAGATGCGGTACATCTGTATGTAATCATTTTTTGATACATTTCTGTGATGTTTTTTTCTTTTAGGAAGTTAAGGATTTCTTATATGAATCATAATCCAGCTCATTTTCCACTCCAACCTGGTTTCTTCAACTACAGAAAACGATTATTTTTAAAGTCAGAAGAGTGAATGAATGTAAAGCAAACCTGTTTTAGTGTTTAAAAGTCAAGGCCCACACAGACCCAGTGGGATAATGACAAATTTTACCACAATCTCTTCCTTTCTCTTTCTGCCCACTACTCTCCTCCTACACTGGCTCATTACAGGTCTGACAGATGTTAACTGCATCACATGTGGATAGAAAGCCCCCGCCCCATGGGCTCAACAAGACAGAGGACGTTGTCTTTGGCCGACTGATATAAGTTTGTAGGATGACTTGTCGTTAAAAAAAAACTTCCTTAAGGGATTCAAACAGTCTATCAATCACGTTTTCAGCTCTGCTTTTTTTGAAAGACCAAACAAAACGTTCACCCTGAGGCTACAGACTTTGCCTGCTGCTCGTCTTTCACTTGCAGGTTTCTGGTATCACAAACCCCAAACCAACGTGATCGGAAAGCCTTTTTTTCCTCTTTTGTTAACCGATTCTTTTGTTCTTATGGGATAATTTGACTTGGAATGTTTTTCACTTTAGCACCGAGGACCAGAAGGCCTTAGAGCTATGTTATGTTATTACACATTAAAGAATAGCCAGCGTTATATGACCAATGAACATAGTTTAGGGATGTTAGAAGCAGCGTTTGGTTCTAAAAAATACTCCAAGCTTTGGACATTTTCAGAAATCTATTTTCAGTCTATCATCAGAGCATGGAAGATGGACCAACTGCAGGCATACCAGGACATGGGCGTCCACCTGGACTGACAGGATGGACAAGCATGAAATCTGTGACGTTTGCATTGATGCAATGAAGGCTGGAAGCTCCAACTCCACCCATCATGTTCTGGGCTTTCTTTTTACCCCATTAAGCTGACATTTAAAATCAGAAAAAGTCAGAAAAGCGAGGAATGTGGTGTTTGGATTAAACAACCAAAGAAGAACCCATGGAACAGGGACTTATTCATTTTACGCTGAAGATGTCATTGTGACGTACATTTGCTATAACCAATACATGTGATATTCTCGTATTTCTAAATCTGCTCTTTATGAGAACAAATGGAACTCGCACAATTCTGATAGTTTATTATTCCTTTTAGCAAGAAAACAGCTCAGTAAATTTGGCGTTCTGATTTGAGTCCTTTTGAATGCTTGATGATGTATTTACTAAATTAGTCATCGTGTCTAAACATGCATCTGTGTGGTGAGACTTGAGTATTGAAACAAAATGAATGGAAAAAGCCAAAAGCAGACCTTAGTCTGCATTGTGTGAGGAGCAGACCGAGTGCTAATTAAAAGACTGTAAAGGGAAGCAGCCACAGACTCTACCTTCACTCATTATTCTGCTTATAGTGGTGTATGATGTGCTGTCTGATAATCGATGACTCAGCTGCATTTAAAACGTTTTTGTGTGTTCAATTTCCACCACGTCTTTATACCAGTATCGTCTTGTCTTTTTGGAAGCATCAAGGCATTCATCTGCAGCTTTAACGCTTACAGCTGGATTACGAAGATGAAGTTCCAATAAGATTTTAGCCCTCATCTTTATTCCAGCTCTTCCTGCACAACCCAGTTTTTGGAACATGCAAATAGAAAAGATGGACTTAAATTCTGCTTGATGGAGGAAGAAAATATGGAAAAAAGGGGAAAAAAATTAGCTCATCAGAGGCTTGGGCTAATTATAAAAAACTGTATAAACATGAAATTAATTTCATGTAGTTTCTGTTTAGATACTGTGGCACTTTAAAACATAGATTTACAGACAGGAAATGTCAGAGACAAAGGAAGCAGAAGATGTGAGTAATAGTTTTGAGGTCAGGGATTAAATGCTGGATATTGAGAAAAATAGCGTGTCTATTGGCGCCCGTATTACTACCCCTTGGATTCATTTCTGTTCTCCTTGTGTTCATAATCACAGTATCATCACTATGCACAAACTAGAGTTAAAGGTTATGATAATGTCATACCTACTGGCTAGAACAATGAAAACAGGACTGATGGTAGAATTGGGCTTTCGGAGTCTGTAAGCACAGATCATGTAGAGGTAACAAAGGCGACAATTGGAAAAATAATCTTAAATTCTTCAAAGTGCTTTAAAGGATATTTATCTTTTTACAGATTTTTTTTCCTGTTTTTTTTGTCACACTTAAATTTCCCAGGACACAGGTTTAACAAAATAAATGCAACCATAATGAAATAAATTGAATTTAAAACCAGACTTTGACTAGGCCACTTTTTTATTTTTTATATTTGACCCCTCCAGAAAGACTTGTTGAAGGTTTGGACTATTTCTCTGCTGCATAGCAAATTGAACTTTATGTCGGGCCATCAACAATCTAATGGCCTGACATCCTCCTGCTGGGACTCCTGTTGAGAGAGTTGAACTCTTCTCTTATAACCTCTTCTATCTATGGATTAGATGGAAGCTCTTTCTATCTGGAGATGCTTCCATGCTCCTCTTTATTGACTAGAGTTGCTCCGACCAACCCTGGCAGCAGGGTGTGGACGCTCCGCGGACAGTCTGTGGCGTTAATGCGTTCGGTTAGAGTAATTTAGGGATTTATTTTAGCATTTTGCCATTTATTAATAATGATTGCCACCATAGTCTTCTGGGGTCTCATCTGTATAGTTTTGTGAGCATCCCCAGACTGATGGATGCTATTCAATTGGTTCCCAGTTGTCCTCTGGGTTTATTGAAGTTAAAAGTTTTGTAGAAGTTACTCCTGGTTGTGGGCAGTGAAACTTTAAACACAAACATGAGGAGGAGGATTCTTGTTTCACATCAAGTTCGTTTTTCACAACAGTATATCTGTATACTGTATTATATAACAACAGCCTCAGAGTGATACAGACATAACCTTTCTAATTTACTTTTCTCTTTCATGCCTGTTTGGCCGAGTTAAGTGTTTCCTTTTACTCACATCACCACATTAGACCACCTTCAGTCTCCGGGCCTCCTGAAGTTCAAACACATGTGACTCATGTGTTTCTGATTGGACGGTTGGAGAAAACTGTTTGCTAGATGTTCTTTGAGTTACTCAATGGGTCTAAAACTCTGCTGTTCATTTTCTGTTCTTTAAGCACCAACCTAAATCACTGAATGAGGAGGAATTTAGTGCAGAAACTGTTGCAGAGGTAGATTCCCCTTGAGGATGGATCCTCGTCGTGATGACGGCTGTGCTTTTTTTTAAGAGGAAATGCAATTTTTTGGAGAGCTCCTCTATAAGGTGTAAACAGTTTGAACTTCTTTTTTTAAATCCCTTTTTTTCTAAGTTCTCCAGCATATAAAATGCCTTCTCTCTCATATGGATTCTTAAACACAACCCAAATGTTTATCAAGGCAGCCTCCTCTGACACGGACAGCCTCGCTGTGGTTTATGCTGCATCTGGAGTTCCCCTCCATCTGTTGGCAGGTTGGAGAAGATGTCTGATTTTCCGCAGCCGATCCTGACTCATTCTCGCAACAAACCAGCACAGCAGTGTGTTTGTTCATTTGGGAATGAGTCACCGAGCGGAAACAAACATCTTCCGAGGCTCTAAGAGGCAGATCGGATCTTTATTGAATCCATGGTGTTGTTGTTGGAGTCGTCTGGATGTATCCGTAACACATGGATGAACTTTAAATTCAAACCTGTTTTGCTGTCGACAGCAGAGGAAAGTCTTGTGATTAGTCATTTCTCAGCGGATCTGTTTTGTGTATTTCTATCACAGATAAAAACCAAGAGGTCTTAGATTTCAGTTTCAGAGAGGAAGAAAACTTTAGTAAGCTGCAATTCACCCGTTTCTATTTTTGTTACAGAAACAAACGAAGACCAAATAAACATTTTTTTTCTGTCAACATGGAGCATGGCTAATGTTCCCACATGTTGTAACATTTTCTGTTAAACATTTTGGCATCTTTTTACAGCTATTTCCTTTCAAAGATTTAGATAAAAGTAATTTTCCCAACATTTTTCATTTCAAAACTTCCATGATTTTCTAACATGAAAGTTTGGATACATGATGGATGGATGCTGGAAGTTTATAAACACATTTTTTATGATATTATTTGTACATTTTTTTTGCCGGTCACGGCCAAACTTCACCTTTGGCTTTGTGCCGTTCACTCATTAAGAATCTGGGTTTTTAGTTTCTTCACACGGCACTTTTCTCAGTAGTTTACTTTATTGGCAGAAATAAAGAAATCCCATAACATTCCTGATGAATGTTCTCATTTGGGAAAAAGACTTCAGTAAAACCAGCGACACAAACAAATGTGTACAGGAACGAATCCTCAGGAGAGCACTTCACCAGTCTTTATACGCGAGAGTCATGTTGGTTCTGAGAAAACACTTTAAAAGGTCATCAGGACAATTATGAACATCTAAAATGTGTTTTCCATTCCATCATTTTAAAAACGTATCCGGATAATTTGTTTTTTCCTGCTCATTCGGTTATAGATCCTCATCTGCAGAGTCAACACTAATAAATCCAGGCTTCCGTTTTTCCAATTGGTTCATCTTTGTGGGAAGTGGGAATGACGGGGTTGTCATCCCCGGCTGCCCCCCCCTCCCACCCCTCACTGTAAACCTTTTACACCGCAGCCTTACAGCCAGTTGTATTTTCTCTTCAATTTATGTTGCTGTTGCTTTTATCTTTAATCTCTTCTCTGAGGCAGTTTTGATTTTCCCCAAGAAAGTGAGTTTAGCTGCAACCTGATGTTGTTTTATGAGACGTCAACATATAGTTTGGCATTTTGCCCCCAATTGGACCGTTTAACCTCCTTTTTGGGAGTCAAATGTCTGAGGAAAGAGAAGTTCAGGCTTGTTGGAGCAGAAGCTAGCAGCTGGTATGTGAAGTTTCTCTGCACATCTGGACTCAACTTAGCTGGTGTTCAGGTGTTGGGAAAATAATGACATCTTCTTTACTTTTTCTGTCACCTTGATCATCTTGGGAAGTATAGTTTTAGTAAAAAGAGAAAGAACAAGGTGTGTAAATTTTAGGGTTTTACCAAAGATTTCCACACTATAATTTCCATAAAGTGATGAATAAGTGGAAAGGAAAAGGAGCAGCTTTGTTGCCATTATTAATTTAATCAGCAGGGCATGAGTCAGTTGATGCTAGTGGTGAAATGATTGGAATCAGTGTAAGCACCTCAATAAAAGTAAGATTAGAGGTGAGTTTTAACACAATGTTTGTAAGATCAGCATCAGCAGTGACTCTATAGATACAGCGGCTGGTTTCCAGTAACATGGGAAGTGTTATACGCTGTACATTTCAAAACTATCTAAACCAGCTAAGAGCTGCGTGTCAGACACTGTAAGCCTCTGTTTGGGGGTTAATTGTTCCATTTTGTGACAAAGTAAAAAAAAAACAAAAAAAACAGGACAAATATGGTTGAAAGGAAAGATTGAAGGATACATAGAGTTAAGCACAAGAATCATTAAACTTTGTCTGGACAAAAGAAATTACAGTTGAGAAGTGAGATCATGGTTGTTAACACCATTTTTTTGGGGGGGGGGGAGGGTATCGGCACAAACGCCTTAAAACAACAGTTGAGCACGGTGGTGGAGTGGTGAGGATTTGGTTTTATCTGCAGCCACAGCACTTGGGTACCATGTATTTACTGGTTTATAGAAGAGTCAGTTTTCCATTTAAAGTATTTTAGATTCAAACGGTAGGCTTCCTGTCCAACAGCTGAAAGTAGCTCAAAATTCATTTTGTATAGGATGGCAAAAAAACAAAACAAAAAAAAAAAAAACGGCTGAAAGAAAAGAATCACAGTATTCAAATGTCCCAGTCAAAGTCCAGACCGGAACTTAATATAAATGCAGCTGTGAAACTTTCAGAGTTAAACAAAAACATGCGTCTACTAATATCAATGAGGTCCAGCAGTGCTGGAGAGAAAACTGGGCTGAAATTTTTATGCAACTTGTTAAAACTTGAGGAAGAGAGAAGATGGCTGTATGGTTTATTGGGTTTATTTTTTTCAAACTCAGATTTTAATTGTTTTGTTTGTTGCATTTGAGTTTAAAATCATTTTAAATCCTGGTACGAAAATAGATTAATTGTCATTATGTGATTTGTTTCTATCTTCAACAAAAAGGTTTTAAAAACCCACTGAGGTTTAAACTTTCAACCCTTGAACCTTGTGAAGAATCACCTCAGTGAATTTTTTTTCCCAAACTCTTAAGAATCAAAACATTGTTATGTTCTAATGTGCTTTATTCAATCCACAGACAGACTTCGCTGTAAATGTGTAGCTAAACAGGACTGGGACATTTCAACTCTGTGACCCTGAAACCCTGCCCATATTAGTCAAGCAAGGTCTGGATTCCTGCAGTGGGAGAGTCCCCCTCTCCATTCCTTTCAGGTCTGGAAAGCGGGTAAATGATTTGTCAGAGCATGGTGACCCTTTGCTTCAAGTTTACACACGACAAGCAGAGCTGCCACTCTTACGAGACCTCAATTATCAAATCCTGATCCAGAAAGCTTTGCAGGCATGTTGCTCAGATTCTAAAGCATGCTTATAGATTTCCTCTTGGGGGCTATTTTAAATTTATGTTTAACTTTTAACTTGTGAAGCTTACTTTTACTGTATGTGAACATTTAAATGTTTGAGAGTTC
This sequence comes from Jordanella pulchra, assembly GCA_034780135.1. Classification (NCBI taxonomy): domain Eukaryota; kingdom Metazoa; phylum Chordata; class Actinopteri; order Cyprinodontiformes; family Cyprinodontidae; genus Jordanella; species Jordanella pulchra. Next base: position 26,352 of record JAUZNJ010056247.1, on the reverse strand, counting down.
ATATTGTTGAAGGGTTAGTTTTTTGTCTTTTAGACCAGGGTTTTTGACCCGAAGAAACTGATATCTGAAAGTGTGAGTTTTTTTAGAATAAGAAACTGGAGAATTCTAGTTTAAGGAAATGTTTATGTGCTGCGCTTTGTTTCTGCTGGCATGGAAACAAAGAGCCTTTAGTTGTGTCCATACATGCAGATAGCCTCAGAGTGACCTGAATGCTTTAGGCTGTAACCCCACAGGTGACCTCTGATGGACTTGGGCTCCCCCTACTGATGAAAACACGAATAAAATGACCCTCTAGTTTCCTCCAGCCTACACAATGCAGA
>JAUZNJ010056247.1:0-25932 GCA_034780135.1 Jordanella pulchra | reverse complement strand
ATGGACTTGGGCTCCCCCTACTGATGAAAACACGAATAAAATGACCCTCTAGTTTCCTCCAGCCTACACAATGCAGACATACATTTAGCAAAAAACAGGATCTCTGTCCTAAATGCTGTTGGGACAGATGCAGGACTCTTTTTAAATATTTACCTGATTTATATATAAAACAGAAATTGAACTGTGAAAATTAAATTATTTGTTTTTCCTTTTTTATATAAATAGTTGAAGTAAAAGCTGTTTTTTTTCATCATATTTCAACAGAGGGACGGTGACTGAAGATTTCTTTGATTTGCCAGAATTCTTCCTTCCTTCCTTCCTTCCTTCCTTCCTTCCTTCCTTCCTTCCTTCCTTCCTTCCTTCCTTCCTGAAGTGTAAAGCTAACACTGAATGTTGAATATCAAGCATATATAATCTTGTAGCATGCCATGGCTTTTCCTGTGTTGCTCTTCTCTTTTCTCTTTAGATTACTTCAGTTTTCTGCATGAGTATAGTTGGTCTGTCTGATTCAAAAAAAACTCTCAATTAAAAAGACCCATTGAGAAAAGGGTCTGCATGCATCCAGACCAATGATGGAGAACGGATATGTTTAAAACAGCTTTTGTATCTGCATATTTTATATGAGGAGTTAGAAATCAATAAAGTCTGTATGATGAAAGTAAACTTAATGTGTTGAAACCTTCATCCAGTTTCTGTTCAGGAGGCTTTTTATGGCATGTTAAATGTCACTAAGCTGACATGTTTCCCTCATATCTGTTAGGAAACATAGTTACTGTGAGTGTGTGTTTGGGGTTTGTATTTGGGCTGTCACATCAACACTGCAGGTGTGGAGAGCTATACTGCAGACAAAAACAAGCTGCTTGTAATGACTTTATTATCTCCAGCCGCATCAGATGAACCAGCATTTACATGAAATATAATCACGCTGCCTTACCTTACAGCTACTCAGAAAGACTTTTTATTTTCCAATAGGAGTGTCTTATCTGCCCCGAGCTGTTACCTAATGCTGACAGGCTTTATGATTATAGTGTTTGATTTTCCCCAGGTGTTTTTTCCTTTTTCCATGAAAGCACCACCTGCAGAGCGAAGTTTATGTCAGTTAGGGATTTAAAGCTTCGTTATTTCAAATTGTTGAATCACAAGCATCCTGGTGTTGAACACCATATATATTTTTGTGGCATTTTATTCAATTTAAGGAGATATAGATTATTCTGTCACAGTTACATTACAAATGCAGCTGAGGAGCAGATTGTTCTGTTGGTTTGTTAGAAGGCAACAAAGTGTAGCTTTCTTGATGGACAGCAGAGGGAGCCATTCCCCATCTCACCTTGAAGACATGTTATTTGACAAATTGCTTCCTGTCTCTGTGAAGCATCTAATAATGTCTGACTGTCATTGTGAGGCTCTGTCTGTAAGCAGTGCTTACATTTCATCTTAAACAACATTCAGGCTTTGTGGAAAAGTTATTGGTTACTTTCCATGAAATTCCAGGATGCTTTCCAGAACGTTTCTGAACTTAGACAAACTTTACATGAAACTTTTATTAAACTAACAAATTACATTTATCATAACAAAATGTTTGGCAAAAACTACAGGCTACTTCAATTTATTTCAAAAGTTGCTTCCCTTTATCTTATTGTAGATCTAGCCATCCTAATTGTAAAGATAATGCTTCACCTAACCTTGAGTTAGCGTCTGATGCCATCCTGATGGCTTCTTAAGTTACGATTTCTAGCTTATTTGTCAGGAACTTGAAGTTACCAAGGCAAAAATTAAAGTTCTTTTATGTAAAGATACTCAGAGCTTACCGAGCAACCTACCATCTCTAAACTTGCTGCTTTTTTTGGAAACTTATGGGTTACTTTTTCAAAATGTACTAATTATATTCATGAATTTAGGTAATCTTGTCATATTTTACAGATTGCAATCGATGAAATGAACCTGTTCAGTTAAATTCACCGGTTGGCTTTCACAAACTGTTTTTTTCCTAAACAGGTCATAGTTCTGGAACTTAAAGGCTGCTTTCCTAAATTTACCAGAAACCTTTCGGTTATCTTTAAAGATCTGACTTTGATTAAGGTTACCCAATACTCTTTGAAAGCAACCTTCAAGTTCTTTGAAAATCCAGGCTTTTTTATTATTAAACTGATATATTGTATAAAGGATGGAACAAGTCTTTTTCATGGCTTATTGGAGGCACATGTTAATCTCACGATTTAGACAAATTAAAATGAAAAACACTTTCTAAATACATTAGTTTCCAGCTGCTAACATTTAACCATCCCCCTGATGTTAAATCGTCATATTACAACCTTTTATTCTGAGTGTTCCTTGTTAGTTAAAACAAACAACCAATATGAATCAAAAGGCCTGATTAAATCTTAACTTACATTGGAGACTTTAAAGCTGTTATATATTTTGTGGCATTTTTATCTTATTATCAGTGATTATTGTATGTTTGGAAAACCCACAGAGCTTTGATCCAACATAGATTAGGCATTTAATTAATTTTTATTAGTCCTACAGGGAAATTAAATAATTAGTATTTGGGTATACATTGAAATTACATTACAGAGCAGCTAAATTCCTGGATCTGTGTAGTGTCTCACACTACACAGATCCAGACTTTCTTGATATTGTAGCTTTGTTTAGGCACTGCGGGCTACATATTCCCCCATTGTTAAGGAATGTGTCTCATAGAGGGTGACGGCCAAGTTTTCTGCTTGTCTGAGCAGGACAGGGAGGAACCCTGCAGGGCTCAATCTGCCCGTCTATGTCTTTCTGCAGGATCCTGAGTCGTTCAGTTGAGTGATGGACCTCAGCAGTCTTTAAAAGTGCAACAGATGCCTTCAACTGATTTTTTTTAATCTCTAAATGTATACAATTCAACATTGCTGATCTGCTCCAATACTTGTAGAATTACTTGCATAAAATTAGCCTCGGATCAGATTTTTTTCCCCTGATTTTTGTATAAATTGTGTTTTAGACAAGAGCTGGAAAATGGACAATTTAACGTATTAGTTACATTTAAAGAAAGGTTTTTGTTCAAAAGCAATGAGATGAAGGAAATGCTGAGCTTTTCAGTTCCTAATATGACCTACTTGAAGGTTTTTAGAGAAATGTCAGTTCACACTTAAAACTTAGATTGGCTGCCATGATCTCCATTATCTCAGAAAAGACTGCATCATCTGCACAACAAAGAAGCCTAATGTCACCTTTGTACTTCGAGATATTGGGAATGTAGGTTATGGTCCAAATGATCAGAATTCCATATATTGTTTGGAAGAAATGAATAAACAATGAAAAGGTGCACTGAGTCTGTTGTCAGGGATGAGTCCCTACATCTGATTGGGGTCACTGTAGATGAGTGCCCTCGGCATGGCTACTGTATCTTCACTTCATTGATGGCCTCCCAATGAAAGAAAGACATTTAATTCTTAGGGAAAAGGAGGATCACTTTAAAATGGGTAAGTATCCTATTTTTCTTTTATAAGGTAATGAAAATAATTGGGTTTCCACTCTGGTAGGCATAAACAAATAACATTTTATATCAACCTGTTAAACACAAAACTGGTACAAATAGTTTCTTCAGTCATCACAGATAAGTAACTTTGTACGCGACTGCAATGACATGAAAGTTAAGTTTCCAATAACATTACAGCATGTTCTGTGGAGAAATGGTTGGACAGGTGCGAACTTTTCTTCATCAATTCATCAATATATTGTGTGACTTTCCTTAGGAAAGTTTAACAGTTTATGGCCTAATGTCTAAACCAGTCAAATTAGGCCCTCAGGCAGAGTCACTCAGTCAGAACCTGTCCCTGCAGGCCTGATAAGTTTCCATGTCTGGGAAACAACAACCCTTTCCCTCCAAGTACGATAACTGTGACCCTGCGACCTCCATTCTGTTAGACAATCCCCCACTCCTCATTCTTGGGCTGTCTCACACTCTTTGACATGCATTCATTGCTTAGTGATCTGAGAGATGGAAGACGAGATGTCGTTTAAATGAGGGTCTTTCAACATGATGGGCAAAGCGGAGAGGGGTGATGGTAAAAGCTGATTCTGATGGAGGCCAAGTAGCCGCAGCTCAGACAGTGTTATGGTGTTTCAGGCATAGATGTTCTATATTCTGATGTTTACTCCACTGCTTACTTCTGTCACGCAGAGTGTCTGTAGCACAGGTGTGTTTATGGGTCTGTTTACTGTTTTTTTCATAGCTAACCATGGATGCTCTCATTAGTCTCAGTGGACATTCATAATTCCACCAATTGAATGCAGCTGGAATTCTCACAGGTTACGATTTCCATCCTCAAAGGATGTCTGGGCAGACAATATTTACTTGAAGCTTTGTTTTGTTTTATTGGTATCTAGAAAACTCATTTGGACTTGATTTGAACTGCCAGGTTACTTTCTCTGAACTTGTGGTTAAAGTTCTTGAAGGATAGAGGCTTATTCGTTTAACTTACCCTGAGGTGCAGTTTATTTTCTCAGATGCACTTGTTACTTACCTGAAACCTTTTTTCCCAAAACTTTCCCAGATTTGCCAGAACATACAGGTGTTTTTTCTCTAAGTAACAGATTATCCTACCAAACTCATGGGCACTCACTTTGTTCTTAAACATAGATGTTGGCAGTTTTTCTTTTTTTTTTGTTTTGTTTGTTTTTTTCAAAACTGAAGGGTGGTTCACACAAAATAAATGTGCCTATTTCTGATCGATTATCCCCTTCCAAGAGCTATGATATTGGCACCAATAATCGGGGAGATAATCCTGCCGTATACCTTGTAGTTTCAACTAGTCTGTTTGCAAATTGGGAAAAACCAGCATGGATTGACCTGATATCCTGTTGTCTGTGGTGTGCATACTCATTTGTTTTCAAATGAGATGCTGGAGGTTTAAATTGTGAAATTATGTTTTACTTATCAAAAAAATCATAGAAGCTGATCCGGGAGCTTGTTGGGAGATACTGCATGTAGGCTGTGATCTCTCTTTCTCCATAAAACAATGAAAACTGAGCATGAACACAAGTAAAGCAGTCGCACTCTTCTAGTTTTACATGAAAAATCAATATGTTGGTTTTTTTTTCACACACACAAAGTAAAGTGAGAGTGCTCTCAACACTTTACTAAAATATTTTGTTTCTGTAAAGTAGTGAACAAAAACAGTTTAGAATTTATACCTACATTAACTTAAATTTCAAAATTTACTGGCAAAAAGTATTACATTTCATATTCTTTATATTCACTTCCAGCTGCTGAGAATGCCAGTGGGAAATCCCTAAGTGATATGCCGGCTTAGGGAGCTGTCACAGGGGATTAGCGACAGCCCACCAGTATGAGGGGGTCTGCTGCTCAAAGGGACTATAAAATATTTAAAGGTAGAATCATAATCCTTGTGAACTGACTGCACAGATGAGGTGGTTTGGAGTTATTATTACTTATTATTATTGTTAAACAGGCTTATTTTTAACACAGAAATCCTACGTTTAGAAGCACAATAGCAGCAATCTGATTGATAGGTTATAAAATCCCATCTTTGTATGCTGATGTCAGAGGGAGAACACTTTTAAAGCTAGCTCAACATTCTATAATGGAGATGGATGGAAATACTGATGATTGTTCCAGAACATCTAGTCTGGAAATGGTTTGTGTAGTAGAACCATCAGCCAGTTTAAGCTTAGAAGGTATTGAAGCCTAGGAATAATGAGAGGATTACACCACAGGGTCAGAACCATCCAGAGCAGACCTCTAGCTATTCTAGAGTCAGTCTCTGAGTTGGTGGATAACGGCTGATATGAAAACACACAGCAGGGAAACACGGTTTGCTACACTTCTGGTACAGATAGTATAACCCATTATTAGCTATAAAACTAAATTAGTATATAATACTCTAAATAAACATAATTTTCAAATAAATCCTCCACAGCTGTTGCAAAGAATTATGTACTATATTCTTAAAGTTATAACCTTCAACTCCACCCAGTCAGGGTTGTCAGATTTGCCTGTTTGCAGCCAAAAAACAATATGAAACCCTCCACCTCAATAGAAAACAGCATAAAGTCCTCTGAACCTTCTGTTTAAACCACAAACCTATAAAACACGTCATTACTAATAAGAAGCTAGGCTGTGCTTTGGTATTACAGAATCTAAAAGAAGAAAGAAAATTAGCTTTGGATCAGAATACTTCTGAACTGCAGTAGAAGAGACTGGGTACTTTCAACTATTTGCCACCTGCTTTTTTTTTTTGTAAAAAATAAATAAAAAAGCTTATACAGTACTTTCACTATGCTTCCTGATTATGTTCATCAAACATGTACTCTGTACTGTCCATGGGGTTGCAACCTGTGCTGTAAAATTATGAATAGTCTTCTTTTCGGGAAGTTAAATGTATTGAGCCATTTGTTATTATTTTAGTGTACTGTAGTATTAACGAACATATCATGATAATAGATTATCAGTAATGTAGATAAAATGATACAAATTGTTAAAAGAAAAAGTTTTTTTTTCTAAACTTTTCTTAAATTAGAAATGTCTCCAGAGCCTTTTTTGTATTCCATGTCAAAATATTGATATTTTTGAGGAATATAGGGTTCAGGAATTCTATAAAAAATAATGAGTTGGAAAAAAAATGCTTGATTTTATTGAGTTTTCTCAATTCAAAGAGTTTGCCGCTTGTATTGTAGCAGTTGCTAGACAGCATTTGGTAAAGACAATATTTAACATTAAGTGTATGTTTTTAAAAAGTTTTTTATCACACATGGATAACCTTTTGGTACTAGTGCTCCTGTCATTTTGCACATCCTGAAATTTTTAAAAAGCTGGCTTGATTTTACACTCACTAAGCTCCGTGCACATAGTTATGGTGCTTATTTCATTATCTGGTGAAAAAAGTGAAGGATGTAATTAGAGTTAATGAAGCTTAACTCAACGTACCATTACTTTATATGCAACAATGTTTCTAAATCGACTGTTTATCACAAACTAAGGATTTATGTATGCCTTACTGCTTTATTGATCACCCCTTTGCAAAACAAATGCATTAAATTAAACACACTACTGTAGGGACGCCGGCTATTGGTGGTCAAGGCCCAAAGATGCTGGGGTGGGTATCTCTTACCTTCATTTCTGAAGTTGACAACTTTAACGATAAAGTTTTTTCAATTGAACTTACCAGTTTCTTTCATATAAACTTTGGGGCTATAGGTGTGGAACGTTCAAAGGTAATGTTACTACCAGAAGTACTGAAGTACTTCCACATTACACTTCTCAGGTTTTTCATCTTTTCTTCTCTTTGTTTTGTTTGTTATTCAAAAATGTTTTGGAGTTATAGTATCTGGATTTAAATTTAGAGGGGTAAGAAAGTTACCCAAAAGATCTAAAATTTGATACCGGAATCAGAGACAGTGCAGAGAGAACTCCCCTGTGTGTAGCGGAGATGTAACAGGAATGCTACCAGCCTGGCTTACGCTAGGGAGGTTTTCTTGGTGTTGCAAGTCAATCATTCATTGACCCATTGATGCGCTCAGGTTTTGGACTTGTCCTTACGATAAGGTTGCATTCTTCTTTTTTTTTGTGAGGACACAAGGGGGAGTTTGACTGAAATGTCAACTTTAAATCTAAACCGTTTTTTCTTCTATATTGCATCAATTTACATAATCTCATGGCCTTCTACGGAGTCGGTTCAGTCAAACAGAAAGGTTTGTTAAATGTTTAAGGAAACCAAGTAAATTGTATTAAGTCACTGACCTGCAGAAGTTACTCCTCCTAGATCAGCATGTAACAACAGTGGAGAGTTGCATTCATTTTGTCAATGACTTTGTAGCAATCTTTCATACTGAGCATTCTTGCAGTGAGATTGGAGAGGAAAACTCTTTAACAGGAAGAAAACTAAAGTAGAACCAGGCTCTGTGTGAGCAGCCATCCGCCATGACTTACAGGGGCTTTGAGCTGAGAGCATTTAGAGAAAAACATAAAAACGGATACATTCACTCACTGGAAAAGCTTGGCCAATAGCAGTGAGGAGTAGTAATGGTAAGACAGGACCAACTGCATCATCTCCATCTATATCTATGATATTTTTAAAAAAAAGCTACATTTCTTAAATCTTACAAAATTGAGCATTATTGTCTCATGGTATTGAAAGCGAAGGAAGAAAGACAAAAAAAAGGGTAGAAATTGTTATGGTTTAGGTTTTTATAGGAGAGAATACACTGACCTGCCACCCAAATGTCAGGGCAGTACATTAACTGCTGCTGCCTGCTGTTACCTTTATCATTATAAGTAAAAAAAAAAAAATGGACGGTAGAAGAAGCAGCAAAAAGATTTAGGGCTAAAAAGAATGTCCCAGTCTCTTAAGGTTGTCTCTTTGAAAAAATGAACCAGAATTTCAATAGTTTTTATTGGGTCTCGACAAGGTTTTCAGTTTTGGACAGTAGCACAAGACGAATAAGCAAGGAGGTGCCAACAGGAAACAAGAGCACGTGAAAATAATACAACTTATTACATCGTTCCATTGTTATATTTTTAAAAATTGCTCCTGTGCATTTAACCCACCACCCTTAAAGAGTAGAGAGAAGCTTACAGCATGCCAAATAGCAATCAGGGACCAAGGGTCTTGCTCAGGGACCCAGAGTGGCAGTCTGTGGTGATTGAGGCAGGTACACGTACCCTTCTTAATAATGTAAACACTAGACCACTGGGTCATCAGTTTGTAATCTAGACCAAAGAAGACATCCTCAGAACTTGTAAAAAGAAGGTATCTCATGGCAGCACAGAGGTCCTCATTGTCACATTTGTACAACTGAGTCTAATGAAAGTTTAACAGCCATCTTTTTGTACCAACTGTTCTGGCCCAGAAAGCACTAGTTCTAGGTTGTCCCCTTAATTTATTCAGTCTCTTCTTCAGCCATAAATACACAGTGCAAACTTTGAACCCCTCATGCTGTAATTAACAGTCCGACAGCACTCTTTGAGACAGGAAGTCTTCCAGCCTTTTCTTCTTTATGTCTCATAGAAACTATAAGCAGAAGTAGAGATGAAAGAAATGTTAAGAACAGTCACACATTTCTGTCAAACTCTTCAAGTAGGTTTCATGTTTGATGTCGGGAGATTGCATGTGTTAAAAGATCTAGTCTGATGCTGTACAAACATCCTAGAATGTAATTTTTGTTTTGCTTTGTTGTTTTTTTTAAATCTTTTTTTACAAACTGCAATTATTACAGCCAAGCTAACTTTTTTCTAAACATTTTGGTCCGATTTACAAAAGATGTTTTGCTAACCATGTGTGGTTTGGTCTAATTTCCTTCTTTTCAAAGAATATGAAAATCTAAGCCCTTCTGCCGTCACCGCTGCATTTAGAGGCTGGTTTACTGCTGTCCTTGGAACAATGCATTCCACATGATGTAGTCTGTTTTGGCTGCATCAGATTGTTTGATTTTGTGCAAAAAGAACCAAGAGAACAATATAAATCACTCTGACAGCACTCGCCATGTTAGATAAAGGGAGTAGCATGTTAATGTTTACAAAGACAACCTGTCAGTAATAATTAATCACTCGAGCCAAATCACCTCTGTCTGTTTTTTGCTACATTTCAGCTCTCGGTGAACCCCTTCCATCTTTGATTGTGTTTGTTTATTTATTCATATTGTCTCCAGTCCTTCATATTGACTTAAGTCAACAGGTTTGAATGCAATATACCCAGTAAGGAAACCTAAAGCAGCACTATCAAGCTCCTGCTGGGAATGTGAGGGAGTTCCCAAGGCCAAAAAGAAAGCCTTTGGGCTTCTCAGTGGAGGAAGCTGAAATAAAAGCATTTTCAGTTGAGCAATGACAGAGATTCACTATATATCTAAAAGGCTAACCAAATTCATACTTTACAGGAGGATATATTTAGGTAATTGTATCCAAGAACTTGTTCTGTTAATGATCCACATCTTTTGATCAGTTTTTTTTTTTTACCATTCAAGGCTTAGAAAGATAGGGCTACAGCTTTTTCAGAGGCAAGACAACTTGAATGCGTCTTGTTGAGAAACAAGAAAAAGTGCTATCTCAGTTGTCATAAAATAAATGAATCAGCCTTATGGTTTATATGGTTATTGTGTAGAATCACTCCTTATAACTTAAAACTTGCCCATAAATTCTTTCCATCCATGTTGAAACTTATGGTTTAAAGATGGAAACAGAACCACACAATTTATATAAAACAAAAATAAGACCTGGGGGCCCAAACCAGACATCCTCACTATGACTATTCCTTCACATCCTATCGTGGAGTACCACGCGGAATCGTGGAATACCAAAAGGCATAGCCATGGAGGACTACAACAAGCCTGGCTTTTGGGCAAGAATGCAGGCATAGGTTTTGGTTTGGTTATACAGAGACCAGGTAGGCACTGTCTCTGGGATCTTCTGCTGGTCTTCCCTGAATTTCTGAAACACCTTTTCAGTGATGGAAGAGGAGGAGATCCTCAAAGGGCCTTTGGTTGACCTTTAAGCATTGTTTTCCTAAAACCTCTAGTAATGTTTAGTTTATTTTAAATGAAGACTGAGATATTTCATTTCCAAATAAAAAAAAATAGGATTTTATAGAAGATGAAGAAATGGACATTCCTTGAAGGTTACTTAAGGAAGTTGCTTTCCATCAAAGAGGTATCTTTGTTTCAATAATGGTAATCTATGGAGTTAATTTTGTTCCATTATTGTTGAAAGCAAAGAACACATTTTGTAAATGGAAATAAAAAGAGGATACAATTCAAAAATGAAACTTTGAAAAACTTCTTTATCAAAAAATTTGAGAGTATTTGAAAATTTGAGAGTAACTTTACTGTTTTAGATTTTATCTTTCATTTTTTTTAGTTATATTTACTTTTAGAGATTTTATATTTTAAAATATTATTTCTCTAACTCATTTCTAGATTAAGTGTTACAAATAGCTCTCTTTTCAAGTTGCCTTTTACAGTTCACAGTCTCTTCACTATTTGGGCTTTCCTCTAGAATTAGGAGCAAAGATTATTTTCGTCTACATGGATGTTAGCAACAACATTAGGCGTGAAGTGATGAGAATGTGATCTGTAAAATGTAATTTCATAAAACTCAATCTTAAAAAGAGAAATTTAAAAAAATAAAATTTTGAAATATACATTTGAAGAAATAAAACACGAAAAAAGTCGAATATAAGAAAACAGCAAAGTTATTCTCAAAACCATTTTTTTAGTCTCAGTTTAAAGTTTCATTTCAGATTTCTATTTCTTTATTCCATTTACAAAACATGTCCATTGTTTGCAACGATGACAGAACAAAGTTCACTTCACAGCAATCAAATTGTCCCTGTTTGACAGTTTTAGAATGAGTGATTGGCTGCTTCAGAGTGTTGCATCCTTCTTTCCCAGAGGGCTGACTATGTAGTTTTAGTACAGAGATCATTTTCCAGACAGCCTTGCGTGCAAATAGCTTCAACATCAGGTTTTTAGTCTTTAAGTATTTATTTCAGGACATTTACTCTTCCACTTTTACTGTTTTTAAATTGCAAAAATGTTTTTGGCTGTTATCAACACCGTTTAACACATTTACCTTATTCCCCTTTTCCTTTGTTAGACCAGAAATGCAAAATCCTTGCAGATGCAGACATGGGTTAACTTGGCTTGTTTCTGACCCCAGACAATGAAAGTAACTTAGAGTTGTCACACTGACGTAAAAAAATCTCTGCATAAGCATCTAAAAGTTTCAACAGGTTTAAAGAGACAACCTTTGACTCCTTTTCTATCAACGACTGAACTTGAGGTGGGGCGTAAACCTTCATTTCTTTTAAAGCCCACTACTCTAAGGAAAAGACAGGCTTGTTTTTGCTTTTATCAACAAGCTTCGTTTCCTAGTTGTGGAGGGTCTCTGTCAACCAAACCCAGAGGCTGTATAAGATACTAGTCTGGGCAAGAAGGTGAAGCATGGATTACTAAAAGTTACCAAAATAGAATTTAAAGCAAGATAAAACAATGCATGTGACAAGATGGAGGAATTGCTCTTTTTGTTTGCTATGGTTTTAGTCAGTTATCTTGATTAAACAGACATCATGGTACCTTTTAAACACCTAATCGTTCTCCAGATTTCTTTATTGTGTTTCTTTTTTTTAACATTTGGATACATTTTCAGGAAAAAAAACACATTTTAAAAAGTTTACATCTTTCAAGAACAAGTCATAAATTAATTTATTGAATTGTATTTCTCTGAAATATGCTACAAGGCAACTTCTGAGGATTCAGGACTAGAGAGAACCAGATTGAGAACCATATAAATTGTCCTCACAGTCTATATTGTAATAACTTTTGTTGAAAACCTGAATCGGCATTAACCCATATCTATAGTATTCTAATTAACATAATTTAACAAAGACAGTTGGTCAGGGGGAACAAATTGCCCATCTCTGTAGCACGCTGAAAGCATCAGTATTGTAAACTGAAAAGGCGGGTAGCTGCAATTCTGAGATATCACTCAGCAGGAGAGATTGCTTTTCACCGCTGCCACAAAAAGAGGAGGAGGAGTTAGCAACATAAATAATACCAGGGCAGCCAATAGGGAGCACACCTCCTCCTCCTGCTCCAACTCTTCCCTCTTCATTCTTCTGAATGGGCGCCGTCCTCCTCACTTCTGCTGTCTGTGAGGCTGCTGGAGTGTGTGTGGTGACAGAGTAGAGGGAAAGAGTGTGTGAGGATTGTATGGACATGTCATAGTACACTCTGGAAGTCTGATCAATCTGCTGGATGTGGTTTGGACACTGTGACCAAAATGAGGATCTGGTTTAAAGTTTTGTATCTTCTCACCCTATGGGTGGTCTACTCTGAGGCTTGGTTCTGGATCTGGAGTAACACTGGTACGACGTTGGCCCCCAGGTTGGAATTGGAGGGTTCTGGCAGTGTGGCAGGTAGTGGAGAGCCGCCATCTGAGAGTAGCACAACAGTTGGAGTAGAGATCATTGACGAAGGACATGTGCTTCAAAAGGTTGGGCAGACTTGGGATGAGCCTACTGAAGGTCCTCAACTGACAACTGTAATTCCTTCAAAACACGCACAGAGTGGACATGGAGCAGAAAAGGCCACTTCAGGAATGTCGTCTCACAGAAATAAACCTGGTAATAACACAACTTCATTAAAGGGTGTGGGTTATGGTGAATTTAGACATTTAAGGTTAAGTCTTAGAACCAACGCTGAATCTGAACAGGACTCTGGAATTGGCCTTTTGCCCAGCCTCAGATCTGCCTTTATACAAGAAACTGAAAAGGATTTGGGATCTACACTTAAAAAGGAAGAAGTAATACTAAATTATAAGAGGCACACTGTTGGTGAACACAGTTTGAAATCTCAAAACCTGTCATTTCACGATAAAGGTTCAACAGTATATCAGGACGGTTATCAAGTAAACCCAAAATTAAAGCTTTTAAACCAGAGTCTTAATTCTAATCTTGATTCTCCCCAAAACAAAGAAAGCAGAGGTGATGTAAGTGGGAATGGTTTGTATAGTTTTTCTAATGAAAAACAAGATTTCCCAGCTAGTGTATCCTATGGAACTGTTGTACAGACTACTGATGAAGAATTAAGAGAAACTCAATTACCAGCTGCTGCTAATGAAGTCACTTTACCTCAGCTTCTACAGACAAAGCAACATCCTTTTTCTAGCGAGACTTTTCCTTCATCACAAACAATTCAAACCCCAAAACCATTGGTATTCAGCAACAAATCAGACAGTGATGTACCCACCACAGCTATTCAGCAGGGGGTGTCCAGTCAAAGACTGCTTTTAGCTCCAACTTTACATGTTATAGATGCTACTTCGTCATCAAAAAGGAAACGGCTTAACCAAGCAGTTTTATTCAACCAGACACCTGAAAGCAGAACAGAAGTAGCTAATTCAGTACTTGCCACTAAGTCCCCCCAATGCTTGAAACTAGATTCTGCTCTGCCTTTCTGCTCCTCCATGCTGGGGGAAACATTTGCCGTGCCCAATTACTTCAACCACAGCAGTACAGAGGAAGTCCGAGCACTCTTGGATGAGTGGGCATGGCTCCTGCGCTCACGCTGCCATCATGATGTGGAGTGGTTTTTCTGCCTTCTCTTGGTACCAAAGTGTGGCCTTACAGGCAGGCCACCCAAGTTGCCTTGCCAAAGTTTCTGCGAAGTTTTACGGGACAGTTGCTGGACGCTCCTGGATGAGGGTCACCTCCCCGTGGAGTGCCAAACTCTTCCAGAGGAGGAGGATGAATGCTTATCATTTTGTAACCAGAAAGGTAACCGCTGGCTCAAAATGAATCTGCTTTGGGTTCATTTTGAACCAGTTTATAAATACCCTACTACCCACTACCTTATCCTCACCCAGGTACACTGACACTTATCAGCACTGACTACAACATACAGCATTAATACTTGTTTGAGCATCTACAGTGTTTAATCTTCTGACTAATTGACCTACAGGGCATTCTGGCTGTATTCTAACATGCTTGGACCCTAACATTTTTTGGCATGTATGTGTTTTTCTATTTAATTCTTTAATTTTATAGTTATTTATGGTTAAAGCATAGATAAACTTTTGTATTACTTTCCTTCTAAGGATAAAACATCAATGAAGGGTGTTTTTGGCTTATAGCTGTGTTGTTGTTCTTGAATAAGACATCACCAAACAGTCATTTTATACAAGCAACAGCAAGACTATCACTTTTTTCATAAGTAAAGATGCTAAAAATGTTTTAGCAGTTGTTGCTCAATTTAAAACCCAGTAGAGAGAACACCTCAAATGGAAAATCAGGTTTTCAATTTTCTGGAAATCGCCTTTTATTTAGAGTAACTTTGGCTGTTTCTCTGCTTGGCAGTTTCAATTGCACCCTTGTGTGTCACTGAAAGAGATGATTGCTACTTTTAAATGGACATACTAAGTAATCAGCATAAACGCCTCATGTCAACATGATGTACTGTATTTCCGCTTTGAACGGCTAGACGCTATGTCAGAATATTACAACTGGAATGTTTCTCTGACACAATTTTAGTTTATTTTATTCTTATTACTTGTTTCCAAATAAACTTAACAATCAATTTTTGAGTGGGAATACATTTCAACCTGAGCATAAAAATTTTAACATTTAAATACAGCTGTTAATACAGACGCTGAGCTTTTAACATTGCCTGTTATACCAATTTGATATTTAGCTTGTTAGGTTGAGTCTCATTTGAGTAGATGGCCTAAATAATACAGCCCAATACTGACGGTTCCAAAAAACTTTCAAATACGATGTACCCTTATCCTCAGTGTTTATCCATTAAATTCAAAGTTTAAGTGCTTGAATCATTTTTACCAGGCTACATACATAGTGAATTTCAAAAATAGCTTCTTTGCTAAATAGGTGTTAACTGAGATACGCGTATTGCAAAGACTTCCTTTTTGTAGCATAACACTGAAGTACAGTCTTTAGTTGCAACGAACACTGTTACTGTTGATCAGTTAAAATTGTACTTTAAGAATTATAATCTATTACATATTCTGAATGATAAAGTTTAGCCAATAATCTCTCTCTCAACAGGACGGTTCTTGGATTCCTACTGTTCAACAGGTTTTTCCACACCCTTCCAGTTTTGCTTCTTTGATAAAAATGATGTCGCTTTTTTATTTATTTATTTTTGATCAAATTAAAATTTAGATGTTCTAACATGGCTATGCTTAGATCAGTTAGATATCAAAACCCTAGGAATTGACAGGAGCGTACTTCCTTTTTATTGTGACTAGTTCTTGTAGTAGTATGCGTTTTGTTGTTTTCAGTGGCAGTTTTGCTCATGATTTTGATGTAATTATGTTTGCCAAGCAGGTAATGGCAATATTGGTTTGTTTAATGATGCAAGGGAAAAATCTATTGCTCTGAAAGTTTTAGCTTAGAGCACATTAAACTATGGTGGTGATCCGATTTTTGAATTTTTTAAAGGATTTCTTACAAGGGGAGCAATAAGTAAGAAATTCATTGTAAAATTAACCAACATCATTCTCATTTGCCATCCAGGATGGAAGTAACAGTCCAGAATTGTTCCTCTCCATCAACAATGTCTTAATCAAACTTCTCTCCTTTCAAACCTAGCGGTAGGGATCGCGTCCAAAACTTTTCCAGTGCAGTGTGTAGCCGTGTTTACGCCCTAGTTCCTGAGTCAATCATTTGAGAGTTCCCATGGTTGCAAAAACAGAGCAGAACATTTAGTATTTTATGTTGGTAAAAAGAGCAGCAGCTTCCAAACATAGAAGACAGCAAGAGAAGTGAACCAGTAATAGTTTTAACAAAACCTAAGAAACCTCACAATCCTTCAAAACTATATATCCATCTTGTTCTACTTCTTCCTTCAGGGTCGCAGTGGGAGTGGTGCCTATCTCTGGCAGTCTGTGGGCGAGAGGCGGGGTACACAAGCCAATTAACGTAACAGTCAATATTTTGGTACTGTGGGAGGAAGCTGGAGTACCCCGAGAGAACCCATGCTTGCACAGGGAGAACATGTAAACTCGATGCAGAAAGACCCCTGGCCAGGAATCGAACCCTGAACCTTCCAAACCATTTTCAAAAAAACTTACTGTGGCTAAGTTGTTCTCTCGTCATCTTTAGTGGAACTTCAATAAGTACTCATCTGTCTTAACTTGGCAACCTGCACAACACTCTGGAGGGCCGTTTGATTTGAAAGGCTAGGTGGGATTATTACAGTATTTATTACTCTTTTACCATTGTGAGATTGTATAAGCTGCATGGCTAATTTCTGTGTTCTCCAAGTAGTTTCTAGTAATATCAATAAACTGCCATCTCCAAATTGTAATGGGCCATGTTAATTATTACAAGGCATGATTTGTTCTGTTAAACCTTAGTTTTAAATTTTACCATACATCAAAAAACCAAACGCTATTTTCCTACATTCCAGGATAAAGTGCCAAGGAGCAGCTTTGCCCCAGGTTAACTGCTGTCATTATACTGTAAACATAAATTCTACATAATTGAAGATTGTTTGCAAGATTCGAATGAAAACATGAAAACTTTGAAGATATAAATCTGTGTTATATCGCTTGATATTAAGAGGACAAGTATACATAAACTCCCTTGAGACTAAACAAAGTACGGAAAGACTGACTCCGTTTTTTAATCCATTAGTGATTCATGTGAGACGGTTCAAGTTTTTAGAGTTTTATATTAAACAGTTTAATGTGGGAAAGTTGGTTCCTGCTCTGCCTTTAGTTTGCCTGTCTGACCTTACTCGTACCCAAGGAGTCAGTTCATATCACCGGGAGCTGAAGTCTGTCTTTTTACAGCACCGTTATCTTTTTGACACTGTGTTTCACTGATAGACATGAGTGGACATCATGTTTATTTTTTGATCACAAAGAGAAATGTCTGGTCCAACACATATTTCAGTTGTGTTTTAGAGTTTGAGAAGACTTGAGTAGGCCTATGATTGACTTTGCGGTTGTACATGCAGTGCATCAGCAGCCGTAAGCCTGTAAACATTGATTTGTTGTGAGATATACCTTGGAGGATAAAGTTGTAGGGTATCCAGAAATTGTGTTTCTCTCCAGCTCTTAGAATATGGTGGTAAAACTGGTTTTAAGATGCAACTGTGCTAGTTTCAGCCACTTTGGAATAAATTGTTTCCAGCTGGAATCATTTAGCATGTGATTAGATTGTTCTGACGCAAATCTGACACAATAATATAAAAGAAATGGATCTAGGAAGCCGTCATAGCAGGAAACAGAAAATGCTCTTTCGATTCAAAGGGTTTCTAAAGCAGATGATGATTTAAATAGATTTCAAAATGATCTAAACCTAAAAGAAAATAAAACAACAGATTATACCCTGTTGTTAAAAGATGTATCATGTAGAACAGTAACTCCCAGCAGAGGTTTTCTACCAAATGTCAATTGTCTTTCACTAGACAAATGTTGGACCTCTCATCCTTCCTGCACTGTTTTAAAAGTTGCATCAAAGGTTTTTTAGACATCTTTTTCTGTATTGCTTTCTAAATACTGAGTTATGCTCTGGGTTGTGGCGCCGGTCTGTGGGGATTGGGCACAAGCCCATAGAAGCACTGTAAACATTTATACCTGACGTGGCCATAGGTGCACTATTTTCAAAAAACACACGGGGGCAATACTCAACATAGACAGAGGAAATTTAGTAAAAAGAAAAAACACATTTGACGTAACGTTTCCAGTATTGTAAACAATTATATTGAATAGCTGGTGTGTTTGTGGCAGCTAAACGGGAATAAATGCAGGGCTAGGAACATAGAAGAAGCTGGTTCCTTTACCAGTTAAATATAGAAAAATGTGACAATGGGCAACACAGCCTGTCTGTAAAGACCATAGCCTTTATAGATGAATTTATAAATAGATTGATTTAAAATCACGTTGCTTTACTAAATAAAAGCCAATGGCTTTACATAATGCTGGCTGTTAGGGTCCTGGCTGTTGTTTTAGACTTGATTTACTCTACAACTGATGTCTGTATTCATAGAATTGTCCAATAAGCTCATCTCTAAAAGTTTACCGATAGTTTGCATATTTTGTTTTAAGTAACTGAATAGCCAGTTAAAACATTTAACAAAATGGTGCACTTGGATTTGGATGTTTTAGTGAACTATCAGATGTTTTGGAGCATCTTACTTGTGATAAAGGTTAAAAAAGGAAATTTTTAGCTGTTGTTATTTAGTTTTGATGTCGACATAATTTGAAGATAATGTGTAAGAAAACTGTTAATATTTGTTAAACTGTTAAACCAACAGAATCTCTTCATTCTCATTATGATTAATCTCATGACTTCTTCATGATGTCTACCCACTGAGAAGTTCACTGACCTTCCATCTTCATCTGGATTATTAAAAACCTCAGACATGTTTCAATACCTACCACTCTGCTGGCTGGATTACCTATCTGTGACCTCAATTAATGTCCTGGTGGAGTGGATTCACCTAAGGTCCATTTAATCAAGCATATTTTTTTAATTCTATTTTGAGGGGAAATGAACGCAGACTTATTAGTGTAAATCCCATAAGACATGATCTATTCACTGTCGGGGTTATGATTGTTAGGGCTCAACAACTCCCTTAATTACCTTTTCCGTGGTTACTGGCTGCCCTTTCGAAAGATGAGCGGTCATTCATATCAGGGTCTAAAGGTCAACTGCAATTTATCCAAGAGAATTTGAGACTATATCCTGTGGAGAAGACCATCAGACTGGGCCATAATTGACATATTCAGGTCTGCTTATAGCCATGGTTTTTTATTTATTTGTTTTTTACTGAGATGACTAATTAGTTGCATGGTTAATCAGAGCTGAGATTTTTGGGACTTCCATTTCAGCTACCGTGAAATAAAAATAAGATTATAAATATAGTAGCTGCATTGTCATGGGGTAACTTTTTTGCTACACACCTGTTCCCCAATGAGTTGCAAAGGCAAAATATAAAGCTGAGTTGTTGAAGTTCATGGATTCTTTGAAGTGGCTATTAGCCTGACGTTTGTATGGGGTCATTTAAGGGCTGCCTCGGATCTCTGAGTTGTTGTGATGTGCATCAATGTTAACTATGAATTTTATTACTGCACTTTTGTAAACTTTAGATTATACTCAAGCTTCAAAGCTACATCCATTCTAGGAAATGCATCCATTATTATAACTACAGTGATTTTAGAAGTAGATCTTCCTCTTTAAATGACCTTTTAAGCAAGCCTAAAGCAGGAACACAAGCTTCCTTTCTTTGATTTAATAAACGCTATTGAAGTGGGAGATTAAATAGACCAGAAACTGTTAAATCATTGTGTAACAAATGTTACAAATATTTATACTGAAAACATGTGATACAGCCCTGCAGGTTCAGTACAGATGTGCACCAAACAAATGCTGTGTGTATTATACCTGAACAGATGCAGAATGTTAATGTGTAAAAGTAAATGCAAGATGCAAACTTCTGTAGTGCTACAATGAAAACAAAAACATAGAAAACTTATAAAGTCTGCTTTTTTGGGCTTAATAGAGTCATGCGAATATAGGAGCCAGCCTGCTCATTATTAACTTTACTACTTACCTGAAACAACATCAAGCTAAATGTAAACAATAGTGATTCTGCAGGAAAATCTGCTCTAAGTCACAATTCAACTGCCTGGAACATTTAATCAGTCCTAAAAGCTGTAAAGCCTATTCACCTTCTTCAGGAAGTCGGGGTTGGTGGCTCCATTCTGTCTCGTAACAACCCGTTAGCCAGCTTTACTGTAGACTACTTGCTGTATCCTATGTGAGGAGATTAAGCCCTAAACTTATAAACATGAGCAGCGTTCTGTGTTCAGTGCACAGGTGCCACAACTGAAAAATGCTGTTTTCTGGAACACATTAGACACTAAAAAAGAGATCCAAGTGAACCTGTTCCCTCCCCCATCTGAAGACAAGAGCAAGCCACCAAATCTGAAAGATCGAGCTTAACGTCAGTCTCTCTGCTCTTTTAAATTTGTCAAGAAGAAATCAACACCACTGCTTGATGCAACCAAGCACTGTGCCAAATGCATCGTATGTGTATTTAATTGGGCCATATTTTTTTTATTACTGTGTCACTACTTGTCAGGTGGTATTTTGGCTTGATTGTAGGAGACTGTGCAAGGTTACTTCTAAGTTAGTGGAAGACATTGGTGTTAAACTGTCTTAAACACTTTTTTGTTCAGCTATCCCCTCTCCATGAGAATTTTTATCAATCAGCACCCCTAGACATACATTTATAGCTTATAATATGATGCTGAAAACACATCTTTATTTTTCCTAATAACTGCAATTAGAGAACTGCAAAGCAGCTATCAACAGAAAGCTATGATAGACTTGGCAATGTTTTTACACCATGTGGCACTATGGGTCATTTTTACACTCTGTTGTGACCTTTGGATGAGGCAGAGACATTCCCATAGAGCTCTTTAATGATTCTTGATCTATGATATCTATTTCTTCCCATTTCATTTTCTTCTTTTCTGATACTATCCTCATTCCACTTTGGTCTATATAGCAAAATCATGGCTTCACATAGTTGCTGCAGATCTGTTTTATTTACATCCACAGATAGAAGCTGTTGTTCTATTACATCTCAAAGCTTCTACTGGATTGAGACTGTGATTATTTGAGTTTTTTTTTATCTAGAGCATTATCCTGCTGAAAGTGGCCATCAGAGGAGATGCTGTGGTTTTAAACAGATGATGATCAGCAATAATTCATAGCTTGGCTACGATGTTTAAACAAGACTCAGGTGTTTCTTAGGGAACCAACTTTTGCTAAGAGAAATACCTGCTGATGAATTGTTTCTTCTTGGTGAAACCTAGACTCTCAGCGTTAGACTTAGCAGCGTCTTGCAAATAAGAAGCAGAGATATCTGCTCCTGTCAACAAGGTTCAAGTGGAATTCTTATAAATGAGACTCAGATCTGATTTCCTAAAATGTGTACATGGTCTCACAATTTATGGACAGCTTCATCTACAGGGTATTGCAAGCTGCAGCACCCTGTCCTGGAATGCTGGGAAGAGACAAAGAGCTGCTTTCCTGGTTGGTAGGCGGCCAGCTTGACAAGACAAACTGTCACCATAAACCCAGCAGCTCCTTTCATCAGCAGCTCTTTTATTTTTGGTGCTCAGTTGACCTTGAAGCAGTCATTGTTCAAGAAAGGCCACTATGGAGACCTGAATTCAGATTGCACTTAAAATGCTAATGATGAAAGATTTGTGTCTCTAGTATTTTTGATCTCTGAGAAGGACTGGCCGGTCAGCCCTTTTGCTGCTTGCGCATGCTGGTTGGACCAGATTCTTCTGCAAACTACCAAACGAGACAAACTTTCTGACCTCCATCCGATTTCACCTTTAAAATTACAAAACAAATCTAATTACAGCCTCAGACTGGCTTCTGGCAAATTATATAAATTACAGTTTTGTAGTTCATATAAACATTTTGTCATCTTTCCAACTTGCATGTGAAAGGAAAGCACATCTGTTCTATGCGAGTGATACTTTCCATAATGACGGGTTTAGAAAGTTTCCAACAAGATATTCAAGCTCTTATGATCTTCTGTTAGAAGTATTACAATTAATTACATATGTGAACTGTTAAAAAAAAGGTTGAAAAAATGAGAATAAAGCTTGATTCCTGTGACAATCACTAATCATCTATTTCTTGGTTGCAAAAAAAAAAAAAAACATGAGAAATTCTCTTTACCTGTTTTCTTTTAAACTCTTAACTTCTGAACCAAAAGAATTTAAAATGGAGCATTTCAAAGCTAAACTAAAATCAGTTTCTGCATTTTCCAACCGTCCTTCATATTTGAATGAAGTCATAGGAAGTTAGGTTTAAACATGTGGATACAGGCCCCCTCACTGGGACCCTGGAAGTCTTTTATTCTGAGTTTATCTGAGTAAACATCTGCTCTGCTCAGTGCAAATGATTGTTTATTGTTAACTGCCATTCATGCAGCAGCCGAGGCGTACCTGAGAGCTTCTGAATCTGGGCCTCATTCAAACACAAGTGGATTGTTTTATGAGGTGTTTGTCAGGATACTTTACTGATAATTAGTTGCACACCACTGTATCAACAAAATAAACCACACACAGATTTTTAAAGCGTTTATAATAAACAAAAAAAGAAAATTGAAGTTTCCTTTTTTTGAAGTTTTAATAAAATCAGATATAATTTTGCTGCTGTGAGATGACACTTTATAACTGAAAGTTTTCAATAATTATTGGTGATTACAAAAATGGATATACACAGTCAAAGAAACAAACAATGTAAAAGTGCAGCAATGTAAGCATATGTACACTTTTGGTGGTCCAGAGGGTTGGAAAGGTTTATCCAAGGTGGTTGTAGTAATACGAACTGTGCCTCCACATTGTTTATGTGCCCTATATAACATTTGTAAAAAGTTTTATTGGTATTATGGTTTTCTTTTGGCAGAATCATCTTACTCTGATCATATGTATAAAATCAGTGGGTTTTAAACTTAATGAGTCAGCAAACTGGTTCAAGAAATTATATCCTTGCAAATCTGTCGCATGTATACTGTCATAGCAATATTTTAAAATGTTTTAAAGCTACGAGGTCTTAAATGAATAAAACAACCTGTAAACATTGAGCAGGATGATGGATTAACTTTCTGTTGAAGAGCTGTAGCAAATTTTCTATGGGATATTATCCTGCTGCAAAAAAGGAGTTTATTTTCAGATTGCTTATCCTTTTTTAAGCTTGATATTCTGTATATACAGAAGGCACTGTATTTAAATAGGGTAGCAGTACAATCCTCTCACTCAGAAACCAAAAACATGGAACAGAGAACATCTGCATTATGGGAATGATTTTTATTGCTGTCCTGTTCCAGCCTGACTGGCCTCTCTGTCGGGTCAGACTCAAATGAAAGCGTCTTTATTCCTCTGACAGATCGCAGC
The DNA here is from genome assembly GCA_034780135.1 of Jordanella pulchra. Lineage (NCBI taxonomy): Eukaryota > Metazoa > Chordata > Actinopteri > Cyprinodontiformes > Cyprinodontidae > Jordanella > Jordanella pulchra. The sequence goes on along the minus strand of JAUZNJ010056247.1, from coordinate 2,483 downwards.
TGATGTTTATAGTTTCACAGCAGAAAGGACAATCTGGGGTTCAGCTGAGCGATATATTTCTTAGAGATCTGAACAAAGTCGGTGCCTGAGCTGTTGATCTCCTGCTGTCACAGTCGGAGGAGGCTTTGAACCTAGCGACATAGGCACTTATTTTTCACCAGGCAGCAAACAGAAACACTTCTTCAAAGCTCCAAAAATACGTCATATGCCATCCAAAGGTAGTCATTTCTGTAATCTTCCTTTCAAGACTTGAAAACCTTATTTTTCAAGAAAGAGCCGTCTAGTTTAGGGATGAAAGCTGTCGCATGTAAGTATATGTCAAGCACGTTTACAAGCTCATTTACTGAAACCCAGTCAGCCATTACACTGACTTAATCAGACAGAAGAAAATGCAGAGAGTGCTATGATTCCCGGTGCAAAACTATGAATTTAAATAAAACTGTTGTGCTACAAATGTAACTGATTGAGCTACATAATGTGCATAATTGTAAAAAGGAAAAAAAAAGACACTTCACATCAGCTTGAACACGTTTTCCTCTCAGCGAGACGGTGATAGCGGCGTTATACCATACGGATGATATTTGTCAGCAGAGATGATGGTGTTTTTTTGTTTATATTTCTTTCATTGTATTTTTACTGTGAAACACTTTCTAATAAAGGTGTTTTATAAAATAGTTACTACTTATTCCTAAATGATAATTAGGGCGTTTCTAGGCATGCTTACTACTCAAAGCAGTTTTACCTTAAGGGTCGTATCCTACATTCATACATTTCCTAAACCATTATCCAGGCTAGCAGATGACCCTCCCAACCGTCCACCTTGAGCTGAAAGCCATTGCTGATTTTGGGGCAGAACATCAAAGAAAAAAAAAGCACTTGCTGCACTGAAGCTTTTTACAGAAAACAGGTTAAACATTGCAAAAGATGGTAAAATTCTTCCTTAGTCATCACATTTTGGTTGATTTCTTTGCAATTTTTCTTTTGTAGTCAAATAAAACATAGATTAGGTTTAAAATGTAGTCACTGTTTTTTAAATATTTTTTTTGGAGTAGAAAATCACTAACTCATCTGCTATCCTTTAAGCAGAACTACTTTTAAATGTTTCTATATAAAGTTGGAAAAAATATTTTGAAAACAACTATCCTCTCAGTGTTTCCTGTGTTGTATTGTGGATAAAGTGTGATTCACCCTCATCCCACAGCCTTACAGTTTGTGGCCTAACACCACGTCATGCTGCCCTTCTAACCACTAACCATTCAACTGTTACTACAAACTAACTTGTTTTTTCTGTTCTCCAGAAGACAAAGGAGTCTCGCTGCTGCAGCTAATCGGAGATCCACCTCCAGATTCTATCCCAGAGGTGGACGGACCGGACAACAGCCCTGCTTACCTCTTTGGTCCAGATTCCACAAACGGTCAACTTGCCCGTGCACACTTCCCCAACCCATTCTACAGAAACTTTGCCCTCATCTTCAGCCTGAGACCAACCTCTAATGATGGCGGCACCATCTTCTCCATCACAGATGCTTCGCAGCAGATCATGCATGTGGGGGTCAAACTGTCAAAAGTCCAAGAAGCCAAGCAGGATGTCATTTTTTACTACAGCGAACCTGGTGCAGAGCAGTCCTATGAAATGACCAGGTTCCAGGTGCCCTCCATGAAGGACACCTGGAACCGTTTTGCCATTGCTATGGAGGACGATGCAGTGAAGTTCTACCTTAACTGTAAAAAATCTTATTTGATGAAACTGATTGAGAGATCCTCGGATGAGCTGGAGCTGGGAAGTGGTTCCGGTGTGTTTGTAGGTCAAGCTGGGGGAGAAAATCCTGAGAAGTTTCAGGTATGTATATTCACTTATGTTTGATAAGTTGGGAAAAAAGGGAGAAAAAATGAATAACATCTCAGAGTAATTGTGCTTCTTCTGTTTCATTCAGTCCACAAACATTCAATGTGATGAGACAGAGCTTCGGTTAAGTCCAGTTCAGTGTTTTTTTATTCTCTGTTGCCATAATAAAAATGTGAATCTGATGTTTCTCATGTGACCAATAGCCTAAAACAGTTTGACATCAAGCATGCGCCTGTATCCCTCAGCGTTCCACTTTAAGGAACTGGAAGACCCTGATTTAATCTCATTACCATCAGTCAGCTGACTGTTATTCTTAGCAATTATAACTACAACAGTTGACCTCAGCTGTTTGGCTGCACAGGTTCAGAAAAGGTTATCTGGGATTGTTCAGTAATTAGCAAGTATTTCACACTTCTAAGAGGAAATACTAACATTTTTTTAAAGAAATTTCATTGACATGTTTAAATTTTGTGCTGTTAAGAGACCCACACATTTTCCATAACAAAATTTAAATGTTTTGGAGAATCAGAATAAAGAGTTTTCAGTCATTTTTTAAAAAAATGGATGGATGGAAGGATGGATGGATGGATGGATGGATGGATGGATGGATGGATGGATGGATGGATGGATGGATGGA
>JAUZNJ010056236.1:0-25487 GCA_034780135.1 Jordanella pulchra | reverse complement strand
AGGAATGTAATAGAAGATGTAGTTTGTCCTCTTATTATAAATAACATTTTTGTAAGGCACAAAACAACAACAAAAAAGGGGTTAAGATCCTGATGTTGCAGCTTTATATATTTAGCACAAAAACAATGAAAGCTAACCACATGATCCCCCTAAAATCTAAACTTATATTGTTAGTTTATGTAATCAAAATCTTTTTTTACGAGGGATCAGGTTATAGGGCTGTCTTGATATACATAAAACTACTTAAGTGGTCTCTGGTAAACTATCAACCAATTATGAAAGACAACTTGGTACAAGAGCAGATTTAAAGATATGCAATTAAAGTAAAAGGGAAAACGGATTTAGTACCAGGGAGTAAAGTGAAGCTGGTCTAATATTTGATTTATCTGGATGCCTCGGTACGTGTGTGCTGTTAATCATGTGTGCATAGGAATGTGTGTAGGTGCACTTCTCATTCAAGACGACCATCTGCCACTCTCCCCTGAGTGAAGTGTGAAGGCGAGCACCTGGCTGTGAGTCAGCAGTGCATAAATCCCAGGAGAGCCTTCAGTTTAGAAAGCACTTAATATCCAGCCACACATTGCACGCTCCAGTAAGGACACAATAATGGAGAATAATAATGAAGCTTTAACGACAGGGCAATCCCACAAGAAAGAACACCTTACAAAAACGCTTTTGGCTGAGAAGTTGTGGTCAAATGAGATAAAGTGTTGGAACTACTGAAGTATTTCTTTTCATTTCTGCCACTAAGCTATGGTAAAATGTTGTTCAAAGCTTTGACTCTGTTCCCTGAAGTGCCCATGAACAAAACATTTTTTCAAAGGCAAATGTTTCTTGACCAAATGTTCATTTTAGAGATGATGTGATGCAGGAATCAAGAAATACAACTTTAATCTTTCTTACACTGCTAACTTTGATATTATTTATATATCATTTATATCCCAAGGAGATATGGATTTAAAACTATGATTTAATTCAATAACATTTTTTTCTTTACCCGCTTAAAGAGATTAATATTAGATTTAAGTTGGGTAGATTCAAACAATTAATGTTACTTCAAGTTAGAAGAAATATGTCCAACAGCATACTATACGCTGTCCAGTGTAGTGAAGAGTGCACAAACCTGTACATTGGAGAGACCAAGCAACCTCTACACAGGACATGGCTCAACAAAGGAGGGCCAACTCCTCGGGACAGGACTGAGCTGTACACTTACACCTAAAGCCTAAAGGACACTTATTTGAGGACAACAACGTCCACATCCTGGCCAAGGAAGACAGATGGTTTGAGAGATGCATCAAGAAGGCCATTTTTGTGAACCCGGAAAAACCATCCATTAACAGAGGAGATAGTCTTATACATAACCTATCACTTGCTTAAAAAGCACCTTTAGAAACTATAGCCAAAGGATTCACCTCTCACCTGCTCTCACCCGACAAGAAAGAGTAATGTGACCAAAACCACTCCGACAAGGGAGTTAACGACCCATCAGATCCTCCCTAACAACCATCAAGACCCCCCAGGTGAGCTCTATTGGCCAATCCAGTAGGTGGGATCAGAGCCACGTTTGATTATTGTTTTGTTTGTTTTCCCCTCCTATTCTTTTGTTATACCTACAGTAATTAATCTCAATGCTCCTCACCATCAGTTAGAACTGAAGAAGCCTCTTGGATGAGAAGTAAAACATCTTCTTGAAAACTTCCATCCAATTGCCAAAACTTTATGGAAGTAATGGATGTATCCTCCTTTATTTTGTTTTTTGTCTCAAACCAGCTGATGTTTAATCGATTCACATCTTCCATGTGACCAAGACATTTTTCCAGAACCAAGGCAAACAACAGCATAAATGATTTTTTTTTTTGTTAGGATAGTCTAATCTGAAAAAAACAAAGGAAGGATTAAACTTATTTTCTTCCGCTCCCATTTTTTGTCCAAGACAATGCGATTTCTCCTGCCAGTCTAACAAATCTATTAAGTCTCCATTTTCGTCATTCTACTTTTTCAACAACTGACAACATTAATACATATTACAATTCAATGCAATTCTTTTGTCCCACCCTCCTTCATCTCTGAGTAGCTTTGCTCCAACTCACCATGTAAACAATGGTTTGTTTTTGTTACAAAAGTCACCTCATCAAAATGATCAGTTCAGTCAGATGTATAAACATGAGCAGGAAAGATAACATTAACAGGAAATGAGCTGCCTTTATAAGTATTGTGAACAAAGCAGAGCAACAAAGCTCTCTCTCACCCATTGTAAATCAGATAAAACACTGTAGATGACTTAAATGGCTCGTTGGCTTCAAAGTACACAGCACAACACTGATTACCTCTGATGGAGCTTTGGTCAAAGGCTTAGCATTCTAGTTTAAGGGGAATTTATTTTGAAGGGAGGTTTTTCTTTAACTCTGAAAAAACTAATTGTAATAATTGATTAGGTGCAATGCATCAGTATATAGCCTAGAAATAATAATAATAAAAAACCAAATACATTTTTTCTGGTTTGAAGTCATGATCTCCCAATTAGGGGGGTTGTGTCTTACTCTCTAAGCTATTTAGGATGCATATGTTGCCAAATACGCGGGGAGCATTGAAAAAAACACATCAGTGTTTTTTCATGAAGTGTGAGATTACAGGCTTCAATCTTGAGTGAAGATGCTGGTGCTTGAGTTGAGAATATAATTTATCCACTTTACAGCTAAATGATCTAAGATCCATTAAAATGCATGAACAAATGGACTTGATTGAACTAAAAGATATCTAAATGCTAATTCTCTGTAAGAGCAAAACATTAAAGGGGAAGTTTAAAAGTTTGAGTGCAGCATATTCAGTAGCTTCAGAGATTGTACAACTTTGCATTCCACTAGATATGCATCCTGACTGTGTCAGTTACCATTAGCCTTGATCTCCTGCTTGGTTTGGTGCAGATGTTCGACTAAGTCTGACTCAGACACACTTACAGCCAAAGATAAAAGAAACAATCAATGTCAGCATGTAATGGTTTTGGGGAACTTGCTTACATCACATACACTAAAATTGTCATGATTCTGGCAAAGTATCCCATTTGTTTAAGTTTAGCTCTGCTCCTGGCATCATTATCACTCATTCTGCCCATCTGTGATGTTCCACCCGTCTCATTAGTGCCCATGCTTTCGACATGTTCTCCTACTTATTTAACCAGACCTCAAACCATTTAAAGTTACCAGATTATTTGATATCATCAGAGTGAGTAGATATTTAGCAACAAAGAATTTGGAAAATCATGGCTGTAGTGTCTAATATTGAGCAATAAAGCAGTAATAATTTAAACACGAGAAAGAGAAATTTAAAATGTTTATTCAATATTCTTACAAACAAAAAGCACATTCATTTTGCTGTGTAGAGTTTACAAAAAAAGTCTATTTGTTCTTTAGATCTGAAAATTTAGCTTAAACATACTATTTTTTCTAAATTAAAATAAAAAACATTTATTAACTTGCTTATCACAAGTGACAATAAGTAACAAAACTGAGAAAAACAGCTAAAGAGGCCTCCTGATTCCAACCTCTCTACTCTAACTGTATTTCTGTCCCATGACTAATAAGTTCTGTGTCGTTTACAAATTCTCCATCTTGGGACTTCCTGGTTGTTTGCCTGTTTTTTTGAGCAGAATACTTGCCATCATTTTTTTGATATCAAACAGATTTAATTTTTACACTCAAGTTTCCATATGGGTATGGTGGGTAACTCACCTTGAAACCAATGTCTCCTTTCTTGCAGCAAAGGCAGGCCAGCATGAGGAATACAAACGTGAAGAGACCAGAGAAGGATATGGCTACAACAGCTAAAGAGGAGGGCCAGGAAAGCTCACTCAGAGGCGCCCCATCTGCAACATTAAGAGATGTGCAAGCATTAAATGTTTCAAGGTGTCTGGAGATCAGATGTCAAACAACAAAGCCATGCAGGAAATTAAAAGCTAAGTAGAGATAAAGCTGATTTGTATAGGCAGGGATAAAATGCACCAGCTTGAAAAAAAAGAATAATCACAATAATCACTTCTCATTAAAATGGATACATGTTCTTGCTCCTCTTTCAAGGGTAAATGTGAGAATATTGGAGCATAATTGGAAAAATACCTGCAGTCTGAGCCACGCGGGGGAAGAGTTTAAAAGTCACCCATTAATACGAGTAAAGCCCTTTAAAATGTAATAAAAGAGTAGTTATTATTCTGCCAATGTATATGCAGCTGTGATGGATAAAAATAATGCATTCTACTTTTCATTTTCCTCACAGCAATAAACTAAAATCTGATTTAAACAAACCACTTTCCACGCAATGCACACAAAGTTGTTATAACATATTTGTGTTTATCACATATTAAAACATCCGCAGTCAGCTTCTGTTGTGTTTCTTTCATTTTTTAAAATTTGACAGGTGCATTACCATATATCTTCTCCAACAATCAGACACATGTGATGCACATCTGTATCAGACTGTGCTTCAGGTTTTCATGTTCCCAGACTTCTAGACCAGATGTCTGAATTTACAGCATAGATAAACTTTCAGTTCAAAACAATAAGCATTTTTACATACAATAAACACCCTGAGAAAAATAAATTATAAATTTGTTACACTGCGTGGCTTTATACCTTATGACCTTAAAGTTCAAGAAGCATGAATAATTTTGCAAGCTACTTAAAGTCAAAGATTCATTTGAAAAAAGCAGATCTACATCATATATTTGAGCTACTGTACAATATTCTGTGAAGCATGTGAGTGGGTTGTTTCCAGCTCGCTGGCTGAGACCCCTGTGGTCCTGGCCCATTTGGCAACAGGGGACACACTGTTCTAGACCCGAATTCTCCCACTGCCCAATCAGCTCTGCTCCAACCAAGGGCCGACCAAAAGGTCACAGCCACAAAGCTTGTTATGTGTTAGACTTGCATACACAAAGCTGAATGCTAAGAGATAAGAAGATACTCCTACCTGATATCTGGCTGCTAAAAGTCTTGCATATGTGGGCACTGATCAGCTAACACATCACCATGGTAACATCCAGTTGGCCACCAAATTGATTGGCTTTTACAGTACGATAAGTTTCATGCCCTGTCTTTCTTTCATTAACAGTAAAGACAGATGCCTCATGTTTCAGCCATTTTACTGTGTCTATAGTGAGTGTTTCTTTTCCTTTGCTTGTGAAATGGTTGTGAAATGGAAAAGTAGGTGATGCTTAAACTAAACCAGACAATACTCCTTCTCAAACAAGTGCAAACCCTTACACAAAGCCTGTGTATGTAATGATAAGACACAATTTAAAAGCGGCTTATTTTCTATTCATTTAAAAAAGCAACTTAAAAAAGAATGAATACTAATACTCCCACTGGAAACACTTCCTGTACAATTATCTGTGTAATTGATTTCAAATCCATTAGTCATTATGTCTGTTAATAAATTATACAGTGGATTAATAACTTTATAATATATAAGCTGCAATTGTTGTCAAGTCTATGATAGAGCACATTGAATATGAGGAAGACAGTGCCAACCCAAGAACAAAAGATAAAACAAGCATTTAGATTATGTCCTTTTTGAAATAGGCTGTTGGAGTTGGCTGGCATGACCTTTAAGATCTGCAGCAGATAAATTACTGTCCTTTAAACTTATTGAAAACTTAAGCAAAGCAGATAAATAACATTATTCAATGAAGTACTTCTCTGCTGCTGACATTCCCACAGGGAGGGTACTAGACAGACGGACGGACGTGCGGACAGACAGGTAATTTCAAATTCATTTTTGGGTGAGATTTGTTATAGCTTACTTAATTAGCATGATCAGAAAATAAAGCTCCACAATCAGATTCCTATTTTTTTCTACATCAAAACATAAAGAGCCATCAAGGGGATCTATTTTTATTTATTTATTTTACGTTCTCAGGGCCTTACTGACTTCAAATTCCAGAATACTTAAAAAAATAAGTTTGGCTTTATTCTGCCTTTATTTTTCTGTCTTTATTGCCTGGCCTCAATGTCTTCTCATCTACATTTTAAATATTTTTTCAAATATATTTTGTTTGCTTTTAAACTCGTTTTTTTAACTGTCTCTTAAGTCCTTGTCTTGACGTCTAAGAATTTTTTTCTCAGCCAGTCTCATGTCTTTCAGTAACCAGCTCTAGATTCCATTATAGGTTTTGACTCGTACCATACCTTTTGTTGTTAAGGTTAAAATTTTTATTAGACATCATGGCATCAGAAACATACTTGCAAAAGCCATAATACCATCAATATGGGCGACTTGCACTCAAAAATAATGGGCTTTTGGTTGTATTGCATCAGCTGCAAGAGAAGAGATTCTAATTCTATGGAATCTTAAGTTTTATTTGGACAGAATTATTATTAAACCTAAAGGTCCCCCCCCCCCCCCGGGGGGACCTCTGGGAGTTCATCTGAGGTGTAAATATCCAAATTACCTGAGGTATGTAAAAAGCAATGGGTAGGGAAAGGAAAACTCGAACATTTCACCTTGTGAATACATACATGTATATATATATGATTGTAGAGCATGGGTGCTCGAGTCCAGCCCTCAAAAGCTACCATCCTGTAACTTTCAGTTGCATTTCTTCTCTAACACACCTGAATCTAAGGGCTCAGTACCCTCATTTAGTTCAGCCGAGGTATGACAACGAGCCAATCTTCTGATTCAGGTGTGCATGGGTACATTAAAAAGTTGCAGGATAGTACCTCTTGAGGACTGGACTTGAGCACCTCTGTTGTAGAGTAACTTATTTCTTTACTTTTTCCAGTACTAAAGCATGTCATGCATGATGTTATTGTTAATTTGCACAGACAGGACAGTTTTGAGCTACAACCGTTTTAAACGAGAGTCAGATAATGCAAACAGTCACGCTCTGGCCTGGCTGCACTCAGTAATCAGGCCCATTGGTTGCACCTGTGTTTCTCTGCCAGCAGTTTAATCAAGCCAACCCTCAACACTTGTTCATGTGCTCCTATGTACTAAGGTTCTCTGAGGTTCAACACTACACTGTTACTATATTATTTGAAAGCTTTTGCCTGCTTTGTCTGTTGTTGACCAAGTTCTCAGCAAGGGTCCATCTTAGGGCCCCTTTTATTCAATAAGTACATGCATCCCCTGACTCAGACCTAAATAAGAGACATAAGTTATCATAACTATGCAGAGGATACCCAGCCGTATATTACAATGTCACCAGGTGACTATGAACCCATTCAAGCACTAGGTAAATGTGCAAAAGACCTGAAAGCATGGATGTACTAACATTGTTCTTCAGCTGAATGAAAATAAAACTGAATAGTATTTTGATCAAAAGAGTGTCCAAAATTGTGTACAAAATTGTGTATTGTGCTTTACTTAATACAACTAGAAACCAGCAATCTGGAAATCTAGGTGTAGTGATGGACTCAGACCTGAACCATCAGAGGCATATAAAGGCAGTAACAAAGTTGTCTTTGTATCGCCATGATTAAATGAATGCTAATAACTAATGAATGCTTTTATCGTTTGTGGAATTGATTGCTGAAACAGTGTCTTCACAGCTCAGCCTAAAATGTCTATCAATGCTCTATTTTTCCAACTGCTGCTGCATGCATTCTCACCAAAAATTATGGTGACTTACACATATTTTTTAAAAAGGCAATGTATTTGATCTACGAGCTGTCTTGTTATTTGTCGCTGAATATTACAGGTATTGCAAAGTGATGTGGGTTTGTTATGTTCTCATTGCATCATGTTCCTCTTTGCCACCAAAATAAAAGACAGTGATGTGTGATGTGTGATACTAAATACTTTGTAGGGTATTAATAGGTGAGGCCATTCAAACATGTTTGTTTGAAAACAAACTTTTATTTTTCATCCAGGTAAATGAGAAATCTTAACTGAATTGTCTACACCATCTTATTGACACCAAATAGGTGGACTAGTCTGTGAGCTTTTATGATTGTATTTTATGAGTCTTGTTGTAGCAGCCTTTAAAGAAGGCTGATGTTTTCTAAAGTGATGCTTCACATATAACTCTTGAGAACCAAAATCAGTGAAATTGATATAGAGCAACAGGGTGGGCATGATTGGGGCACTGGATGCAGGCCAGCTTAGCTTGCTTTGCCTTCAATGCTTGTGTCTACATCTGGGTATTGGGATGCATTTAGAATTTCTTTGCTTTGCGTGGTAGGTATAGGTAGTATCCCTACCCTTCCTCAGATTTTAAATACACAGGTGACCAACAGTCACCAACACCACATATAAACGGGAGGAGGCAGGCTTGGGATCTTTACACAATGCAGTTTTCTATGGCTACGTTTACACTGCAGGTCTTAACATCAGATTGATTTTTTTTAATAAAAAAAATTGTCAGAAGTCAGTGATTATGGATGGATTTAAAGCTGTAAGTAGTGGAAAAAGCTGAATAATACAGCAGACAATGCAGAAAAGGAGACAAAGGAGAAAGTGTGCTACTCTGCCTACTGAAGGCCTGGGTACCAGATTCACTGGCCGCCACTGTCTCTCAGCTTGTTGTAGGGATCTGTCTGCCTGGGTGCCTGCCCCTCTGCGCTTTGGCCTCCCTGGACTAGCTCAGGGACTTCCTCTAAATTGTGGACCATCCTAGGATCCAAATATTAGGCCGTTTCTCAATTCTCAAGAACGCAAGTATGGACTTGTGTTCCCACCAAATACGTTCTTCATAAGAACACAGAAAGTATGAACTCGGGGAGAACAGGAGCACGCATGACAGATCTGTATTAATTTAGAACAGAAGCGTACTTGTTACGTCACCTCATTAAAAGCTCGTCTGGAGCTGCATTTAAACTCCTAATATTAAAGTCTCTAGATAATAATAAAATATTATATTCATTTAAATTGGCCACATAGTGAAGCTTAGAAGCACCATATTCTCGCCTCAAATGATCTTAAAGCGCACTTTTGTGGAACAACAGCAACAGAAAAATGAACTTTTAACTTAATACTCTGAGCTCTGTGAGCGCTCCTATGGAAGCTGCTGCTGCCGTGGTGCGTGTCAGGAAAACTGCCAGCCATAGAATGCAACAAGTCTCCTCTGATGCATGCTTGGTAAAGAGGAAGGGGCGAGAAAAACATCCAGGGATTTCGTCTGTTCTCGGTCTTGTGTTCTTGTGAATTGTAACAGTGCTTGGGCTAATGCTGTTGATGTTTCATGAGCACACGAGAACGCAGAAGTATGCATATTGAGAAATGGTGTTAATGTCACCTGTTCCCTCCTTATGCTGCCTACAGGTGACCGGTACTTGTTAGCTGGTGCTTGTTGCTTCTCTCTGTTCAGGGCAGGCCTGGGGCCCCTGGGGTTCAGGTCTTCACTTGAGGATCTAGCATCACTGGGTCTCAAGTTTCTGCACCTGCAACTGAGTCTGTCTTGTCCAGCTGCCAGCAGAGGCGTGGGCTTGTCACTGCAGTTACTTGGGGCTTAAGCACCATAGCCTCTGGGGTCTGGCCCTTGCATTCTCATCTGTCTACCCCCGATGTTACCATTTACTCAGGGGTGCCTTTAGCTATATGGGACTCTGTTCTCCTCTTTGTCAGCCCTAGGCGCATTGGGGTGGTTCTAGGGTCCCACACACCTGCTATTTAGCTTATTATCCTGCTGACGGGGCCTTTTATGCTACGTACACAAGCACACTTATGTGTAAGCACTACAGGAGTTTCAATTCAGCTTTTCATGAATTCACAGTTATGCCCATGTCCTAAGCTGCAGCTTCAACTATATTTAACTCAATTCAATTATACTTTATTAATCCCCAAAGGGAAATTCAGTATATAGATCTGAATAACATTGTGTAATCTTCATGGATTTGCTTTTGAGGTTTCTGTATTGTTTGTCCATTCTCGTTCTTTTTCTGTACTTCCTTCTTCTTGTCCTGCATTTCTTTCTACTTTATTCTTTCTCCATTCCTCTCTTCCTCCTTCTCTCTCTCCCCTTAATTCTTTTCCTTTCACCCTTTCTCACCTCTCATTCTGTCTCTGTGTCCATTCATAAGCTTTTTTTCTTCCCCAAAAGCCAATTCAAATAAAGTTTCATACACAATTAACTAGTAGAGCCTTACGGCAACAGCGGTGATGGTCCACTTTTAAAAGGAAATCTGTTGGGGTATTATCCAGCACAGGATTTCAACATCTGAAAACTGGTAAACTAAATCCACTAGCAACAAACAAGACAAAGATGTGCCTGAGTTCTAAATTGTTGGAAAAAGTAGAAATTATTTAAAATGGGCATTTAAAGTAAAAAAAAAAAAACATAAGCTAATAAAAAACTTGACAATTGTAGTTTAGGTAATCCAAACACTATGACAGAATGTGCAACTTTACCTTAAAGTCTATTCACTCGGTAATACATTAATTAAAATTTGCTGTATACTGGAACTAAATTGTATAACAAGCAGCCATTGGGCTGGAGGGGTGGCAACTTCTTTAAAAAAAATATGTATAAATTACCAATGTAGAATGGATCAGCATACGACTCTTATTTCACCAAAGGAAAAGTCTGTGTGGTAGTCCAGGGAAAATCTAGAGGAAACATTTTCATAAGAGTGACATTTAAAGAATTCATCCGTCGCCCTCCCTGACTCGCTCTCTCCTTTCCATCTCACTTGGGATCCGTGAACAGAGTGACGGGTTCCTCCATAAATATTTGAAAAGTCTACATTACCGTTCCAGCTGCACAGAGAAATGAAAATAAAGCACTTAAAGCTTGGTTCATTCCAGCTTTATTAAAATGCTTTCTTCAGGACTGGAGAGAAAGAGATGAGTAATGTCTTGGCTCAAAGGAGGGCAGGAGCAACGGAGTCACCCTGCCACCTTCACATTTCAGGCTGACAATTAGGCGGAGGCTGTAGGGTAAACAGATGGACAACAAAGAAAGATGGTACTACTTCCAGAAAAGAAATAATGAACCAATAAAAAAAGAGAAAGTTTTCCTTTCCCTTTACTGTAATGCCAAATTATTCGGCCAAACAATGAAATTAATCCACAGCGCCTTTAAAAGGATTTAGCCTTTCTAAAGTTTGTCATACTTTAACACCAAACTGTCTGTCTGTCTGTCTTTCTGCCTGTCTTTCTGTCTGTCTGTCTGTCTGTATGCCTGCCTACGTACCTATCAGAAATATCTTTGTAAAGCAGTGGAAAAGGCATAGAAACATTCTACATATATATATATATATATGTAGAATGTTTCTATATATATACATATATGTGTGTGTGCTTTTTTCAAATGATAAAAGATAGAAATAAGTTAGTGTATAGCCATGTCCATATAAAGCAGTGAAGAGGATATGTATAAGAAACAGAAAAATAGAAATAATCATCTAGTTTCCAAACATTTAATACAAAGTAAACATTTTAAAATTTCACTGTCAACAAACTAAGTGAATGTTTGATGCAGTTGTATCAATGGACCTTGTGCAACAACATTTCTGTATCTCTAAGTAAGAGAGTGTATCACATGAGATTCAACAACTGTTCCAATCCTCAGTAAAGGATCATTTTAAACGTGATGTATTCCACTTGTGCATAAGTGAGCACGTTCCAGAGAAATGTAAATTTGCAATAATTACAGTTCCAATCATCCAAGCTTGTCAGAAGGTGTTCAGAAGGTGTTCATTCACACAAAAGGCATCAAAAACGAAGGAGAGAAATCACAAGAGCTGTAAAAGCAGTTTCTACTTACAGAAGTAGAAATAAAATTAAAAAGAGAAAATAATAAAAAGAAAAATCATTTGATTTAAAAACATTCAATTAAATCCACTAATGGAGGCAAGAGGAGCAACATATGATTTAAATGCTTTATATGATTTCATCATCAACCAACCAGGAAACAACATTCAGCAAAATCACTTTTTAATAGGCTAGGTCTCCAGACCACCTCTTTCATCCCTTCATTGCTCTCTTCATCTCTCTCATATGTACAGTGCATCATAAAAATATAATTTATAATTGCAAAATTGCATAATATATAATTATGTAACCTGATAAAATAGACAATTGCTTATAAGTAATAACAAATGTAGTCATTTAGTTAAAACCTAGATTTGGATAAGAGCTGACTGATTACAGCAGACTCTTACGTCAAGTCTGAAGCATTTGTAAAATTTGTTCGTAGCTGAGAGAGGATTATATATAGAAGAAAATTTGTGAATGCTATATTTTTTCCTAAATCACTCATATAAACGGTTTAGGAACAAATCTGTTGATACAAACGGTTCTTGCATGAGGCCCAGTGTCTTTAAGTACTTTAGAGTGACATTTAGAAACTAAGAAAGCATTGTAGACGAAAAGTGCTCTCTGGTCCAAGAAAGCATTTAAATGTAGAGCAGTGCTGTAGGGGCAAACATATTGTTCCACCTGTCATAACTAAGCAAACACCATAATATACTGTATAAATAGAAAAGTTGCCTTTAGAATGTATTAGTTTATGATATACATTTAATAAAAACATAGTGGAAATGCAATGTTCAGAGCAGCCACATCACTTTGCTACAAGGCTGTGAGATGCATAAAGACAACCAGCAATATGGAAGAGTTAAGCCTTACTTAGAAGTCCATGAGTAAAACATAGGAAGAAGTAGGATGAAAGGACTGATCTCTTGACATCAAGGCCTCAGATGCACATATGTGCAAAGGCATCTCACCCATGAGGCACTCAGACACCAAGGGGAGCAGTATGACATGATTAATGGTAGGATATGGTATTCTCCTCCGGTTTACTTCTTCTCTGCCAATCTCAGGCACTTTCTAAATGAGTACAGATGGCAGGGATGTCCTTGCCTGCAGACAGCTATGATAACTGTCATTAACTGGGAGGTAGACCTCTGGACAACCACAGGGGATCAGCACCAGAAGGACTGTCATGTACATGTAAAGGGTAGGCATTCTAGTGAAAAGAAAGGGTAAGACTAAGAATACCAGTTAAGCTTCTGTCTGTGCTTTATTATCCTTTTATGGTAAAATAGCTGCTCAGAAAGCCAACCTCAGACTGTTCATCTTCCTTCACGCAAAACACAACACTGTGTATATTTTCTATCTAAAACCAATCTTAAAAACAAAAGCCCATCACTTTGAGATGGTTTTTTATGAAAAGCTGTCAAAGTGGACAGTTACACAAATCAAAAAATATAAGATTGTGTAAGAAATCAAAAAATGCAAGATTGTAATATAAGACCAATATTGTATTGGTTTATAAATTAGTGATGATTTTAGATTAAAATAAAAAAACAAAAATAAATACAATACAAAATATCAACCACCTGCATGCATCTTAAGTTATTTTTTCAATATCTTTTTTTCAATATGCACAACCACCCTTAGATCAGCATCCAGTAAAGAATTGCCTCATTATTCATTTTCATTAACTGACAACACATAATGAATTATTGCTTTCCATAAATCTCCTTTAATCTTCTGATTCAAACAGCAGTTAACATCAGCATAAATTAGCCAGTTAATGTTGTGTTATTTGCTTAGCACTAATCAATATTGATATGCAATTCTCTTTGCTCCTTTGGGATAGATCTAGCTACATCCCTACTTCTTTGGTCATGGCTCTAAAAATGAAAACTAACTTTAGAGTGAAAGCTAATGCCTATCAAAATTTTCAATTTGAGCCCAAAGCTTTTAAACGAGGTTAGTTTTTTGTGAAAATTTTAACTCTTCATTTCAGATACCTGTTATATGAAATCAGAAAATCTCTATTGTCTTATAGTCCAGGCATTGCAAACTTTGCCTCAGTAATCAGCATTTTCTATAGATCTGACATAACATTGCTCTAAATTGACATCCCAGGATGGATAAACTGACTTTGCATAGAACCATTTCTAAAAATATGCAGTGGAATTGAACCCAAGATAATACAGTCAGTTTCTTGTGAAGCTAACATGAACAGTCTATATTTAAATATGGACATACATATATGTGTGTGTTTTGTATGGATAACCAAAAATACAGATAATGCAAGAAGGCCTAGAGTAATACAGATAAATTAAAGAATCAATTTCAATAATTCACATCATATATTTATTACATACAGACAAGTATAATAATTTATTTATGTCATGGTTGTTTTAATTTTCATGATTGTCTTTTTTTTCAGAAAATTATAATGATATAATAACAGTATACAAAGGAAATGTGTGTATTATCCAAAAAGGATAATACACACATATCCAGAAAGGACAGTTTCCAGGAGACAGTCCCCGACCAGGCCCACAAGGAGGGCAATCTACTGAGAGATCAAAGAAAGAAGCTGGTATTGTACAGAGTCCTGTATCCAAGCCAATTAATGAAAAGGTAAATGGAAAGAAAAGCTATGTTGGAAAAAAATAGATAAAGATAAATAAGAGAGACACATATAGGCTTAATAAAATTGTCAAACAACATCCATTTCAGAATTTGGAGGAGATAAGCAAGTTTTAGACTATGCAAAGATATATTCAGGACTGATGCTTCAGCTGTTTTCATCTTTGGGTCTAGCTGCTTCTTTAGTAACCCCGATAACACTGTAATTCACCTAAGCCCCTTAGGGGTTATGAAAAGAACTGTTAGGAGGAAGGAAATTACATCATAACAAAAAAGACTAAAGTTAACACTGATAATGAAGAAATTTGGGATACATTCACACCTTTTTGCTAAGCTCCACCATTTCACTTGGTCACGAGAAGTCATGTTTAGATTTCATTACCGGAAGCCACATTCAATGAAATTTGTATAGAATGTATCACTAAGTGTCTAATACAGTGTTTTTTTCAGTCTCGGTCATCGGGACCTACTGTCCTACACATTTTAGCAGTGTCCCTGCTTCAGTACACCTGCATCAAATTATTGACTTACCTTCTCAGAAGCCCTCAAGGGCTCCAAAGGCCTGTTAGTCACCTTTTTGTTTAAGTAAGGACAGTACGGAATGAGTTTCAAAAGTCTAATAAATCTATATGATTTATGTATTATCAATATGGATATCTAGCATTGGACACTGTTCCAAATCCAAATATCTTGCCTTTTCAACCACTGGGTGTGTTTTTATGACAATTTTCAATCATCAAAGGTACAATAGATTCAACACAAAATACATCCACACTAATCATTTACCATCAGGATATAAAAAAATTCTAAATTTCAACAAAATAGTGTGTATCCTCTTGGTTAGAAGGAATGACAACTGTCCAACATCTGTAACACCAATAAAACCAATGACATCACATTATTATACAGACAGCACAGGGAGGAAACACCAAAGTGTTCCACTGACTGCTTAAATCCACTTCATTCTTATCCCACTGCTCCCCAGAGGCAGGCTTATGCAACCCAAGTGCTCTATATTACACATGGATAGATGAATAATCAAACAGTCAGTGGTGGACGCACTGGCTTGTGCTGACCGAGTCAGAAGGAGGAGCCTCTCCTATTAAGCATCTTTTCTCCTGCAATGTTGCTAGGTCCTTGGTTAAAGCCTGCTGTGGTGTTTCCATATTACTAAATCTAGACCCCCCCCCCCCATGCATACAGAATAATTATAGGAAACATGCATTTATTAGTTCTTGTTTGCATCAATCTAAAGTCCACATATGACACCACTGCCATCTCCAGGCATCACAGGAGAGTGCGGAACGAAAAACTCCCACGGTGCTGCACTGTCAGCTTACTCCTCTAACACAGTTCCTTTCACATCAATCTGCTGTCTGTTTGCCTTGATGGTAAAACCAATTCACATTTATTTTCTGCATAGCATGAGGTAGATTTTATAAAACACGTTAGGAGCTCTCCATGGTGCTGAAATAATAGTATACCAGGGGCTGGTTGAGGTGGGAGTAAAATGCCACAGACATCAAATCACATTTCTATCCTGTGCAGACTGATAGTCAGGAAATCTAAAATGCCATCACAGTGTTTGACTCTAAGGAACTTTCCTCACATTTGTTTTCCACAATCTAGAAGCAATGTGCAGAGAGCACACTATGTTCTCACACAGCCAGGGGTACAGGCATGTATTGCAGCTGTAGAGGTTAGCTGGAGGGCTCTTAAAGTTCAAAAGCTGTCGAATTTGAGCTTTGATATATAATCAACCTTGAGTTCATGTGAAAATGTGCAAAAACACATCACTGTTAAATTCAACACATTTTCTCGTTCAGAAATGGTGTACAATAAGCCGTTTTAGCCCAGCAAAAAATATTTTTTTTCTAAAATTGTCCAACCCCTTTAAGGGACTTGGGCATTTCCCTGTCCTCTTTGTACAAAAGGGGTTGGCTGTCTCTCACACACCCCCTCCGTCTCCTTGGTAATATTGATTTGAAGTCCAAACACTATACGCAGTCGCCGGGTCTACTGTGGTTCTGCTCTTTTTAGAAATCCAGATAATTAGTTAAGAATTTATATTTATATGCAAGCCCTGTGGCTCACTCCCTCACCAAATCTAGCCTTTCTTTTCCACTATCATCTGAGTAAAAAGAAATGCTACTTATCCTAGCTGGAATTTATCCAAACCTATGAACTCACTCAGGAAGACAACACCGGCTAAATTAAATTGAAGGCAACCCAGGAGAGTCATAGTTAGCTTGTGTTTTATCAATAATTCAATTTAGAACCACTTATGTGGTAGGTCTGTTTTATATGGGTCTGTTTCAGAAACAGGGACTCAGCATCAACACCTTGTTCTTTTAAAACTAAAGAAAACATATTAGGATTGGCATTTTTTCTGAATTTAAGTTCTCTAATACGACAATTAATTGCTTATTTTTATTTATCAAATAATTCAATACAATCATAACTGGAAACAAACTGAGTATGTGCACCAAAATAAAAATTTAGCAAATAGCTTTATTTAGCTTTTAACTCCTCCCATCTCGGAAGACAAAAAGATACAAAAGTGGACAGTCCTGATAGAGGAGGGAGAAATAATTGGACTAAACAGCCTCAGAAATCCCCCAGAGAGGGTCGTTTTGGAAGGACTGATAAAGCTTGAAATGTGAGATCCAGTGGTGTCACTGTCATTGGTATGCTCAGTACACTGCATCCAGTGCATGGACTCTCTTTCGTCCTGTTTACATGTGCGCAGTTATTCAGTCTGAGCCCTTTGCAGCTGATATGAGAGCTTGGCACCTGATGACCAGTGGGAAAGCACTGCAGCATCACCTACACTCATCTTTGCTGAATCCCAGCAGCCGGACACCCTGGTGATTGAATACCGCATCCAATGGACAACCAGAAGCATTAACCTCAGACATTGAACTTTGAACGTCATTTACTATGCAGAATGCTGCGTTACACATGCACTGAACTAATGCATATACACACTGCATTGCATGTGTGAGACTATGCAGATTCAGTGCTGATTCAACTTTTAACCCTCTTGTCACCAAGCTTTTAGGGCCTAACCGTAGGTATTCTATCTATCTATCTATCTATCTATCTATCTATCTATCTATCTATCTATCTATCTATCTATCTATCTATCTATCTATACATACATACATACATACATACATACATACATACATACATACATACATATATCTATCTATCTATCTATACATATATATAGATATATATGTGTATACATTAGCAGTGCCACATTACTGGCCTTTAAATTACAAATACATTGCATCAGTTAGGAGAATGAGATGAGATGCATCGGTGAACGCATTTATCGCCTGGAGCGGATTGATTAACGCCCTCATTATGCCCCAGTTCAATTCCTACCTGCATCAAAGTGGGAACTGAAGGCGAAGCTGGGATTGAAAAAAGCCGAAGACATGACAATCACATGAAGGGCAAACAGCATCCTCCTCGCTGCGCTGCAGAAGACAACAAGTCTATATAGGAAAGGAGGGGGTGAAGGATAAATTCCTGACTCAGGGGCTTTAGAGATTCAAATGACCCGAAGCAGTAGCTCTAAAAGGTCGCATTTTTTCTTCCATCATAGCTCACAGAGAGAGGAACCCTCTTCACATTCAGCTCCAGCACATTTGGAGACAGGTGTTGACAGCAGTTGTCATTAATTTTAATCACAGCTATTTCTTTAACAACAAAATCCAGTTTAACGCATCATCTTCATTCAGAGCACGTAGTCAGTTGCCAGGTGAAACCATACCACGCTTTTTTTTTTTTTTTTGCATCAATTTTCAGGGTAAAAATTCCGTCTGTCCCGAGGATTTAGTCGGATCTCTTTTTGCACCTTATTAAAACAAAACAAAACAAAAACTAATAAATCCTTGTTCACATGTTGGCTGCTGCTCCCTCCTTCTGTCTGGAGTGTCCGGTCGTTCGTAGATGTCAGCGTTGCGTATTTGGGTTCAGTTCGACACTGTCAACCTGAGCAGCAATCTAACAAAAATTTGCAGAATACATGCTTCCGTTTATCCCTTTCAAAATAATTTTTCTCCATGTAAGGCGAGCATTGCTTCTCTTAAACTAAATTCTTTTTCCGTGAGTTTTCCTCTATATAGCGAAGCCTTGATCCATCCTAATCCAACAGACTTTACTATTTAGCCTGGTTGGATCATTTTGATAATTCATATATATTTAAAACTTTAAGGGGGCTTATATAGTACCCCTTCAATTCAGCTGTTGTTTATAAAGAGCTCATCACAATAACAACTATACACAAACACAAATAAAAAGATCTGCCGATCACCAAGCAGCCATTCCTTTCATGTCCAACATAGATTAGTGGTAAAGCGGAATTCCATACCTCCTATAATTTAGGACATCCTCAGGTCTCAGAAAAAAACTTGTCAGGTCTCAGGTCACGAGTAAACTTATCAGCTCGCAGAAATTTGCGTATTTTTTTAAATAAAGTGAAACCTTGAATAACCAAGCTGATATTTGAGTTAAACAAAGCGTTCATTATTGCTTAGAAATATCCTTAAACGTATTTTTTTGGTTTGTAGTAATTCAGTTACATCACAGCACTGCAGTCAATGCTGTACCGGGTCCGACCTTCTCTCATATTTACCTTTTTCGATTCCTGGCTCCTTCTAAAACTTTTTGAAATGTGGTTGATGAATGTGTGCTTCTCTTCCAAGATTTGAAGGATGGGGTCCAAATATCCTTTGTAGCCCACTATTTCCCATGATCCATTGCTGGTTAAGGCGGGTTGATCAAGCTTGGACAGTAATGATGGTTGAGTAGCTCAATATATAACACTTTCTATGAACCAAAATAAACTATTTAAGATGTTTTCTTCAAGGTTTATTTTTTCTTTAGATGTTTTCAGTCCAGAATGTATCTTTTGTTAAAATTGAATATCTCGGTCGGGATGTAATTTAATTTCAAAAAAGAGCTCCATCGTTTTCCTGATATGTTTCCGAATAACTTTTTCTCTATATTTAGAGGTCAGAGGAGCAAGGACAGATATGTATGATAGAAAGACAAAGGGAGCTTAGTGACCCACCCGTTAACAGGGTATTCAGAATATTATCTCTTGACTTTCACCAAGTCTGGAATCAGAATGGTTGCACAGGTACCTATCAGCTGGTATAACATTCAATGGAGCTACAGTTCGTTTGCACAGGCTCCCAGAGTTAACTAATACAGTTTAATTATTCTCAGTTTTAGCTGCAACAGTCAAACAACAACCAAGCATATATTCATCCTTTCTTGTATCCATGTGTTATTGTGCTGGGAAATTAGGTGTAATGGCGTAACATGTATTTTTTCTTTTGTACACTTTATGCCTTTTTAAACCAACTAAGCTTTGTTTTAGTATTTAGTGTTTCTTTCTCAAGACATTTAAGTTTTTCTTCTCTAACTCCACTTTTAGCAGAACACAGTGTAATAGATGCCTGTGTAAAATCTCAACCATGACATGACAAATCACAAAACAAGCTTAAACTGGAAGGCAACCGGACGTTCGCTCATTTTTTTCTGAAGATGTTTTGATACCTTTACATAGTCTAAAGATCAACTTTGATGTGTTTCCAGCACTTTTTGTGACTCTTTGTCACACAAATTAATTCTACCTCTGTTTGCAGCATAAAGCTAAAATAAATGTATACATTTCTATTGTTTTCCATTAAATATGGATAAATATTGTATTACTGTAAACAAATGCTTTTGTTTAACAACTACACTTATTGATACATGACTTAACTTTTACAGTAATACATCAAAAGGAACGACAAGTGTATAAACATATCACTCACATTTTTAATAGGAGTACTAAGCAAAAGTTTTGAATTGTGCCTCATTTCATCACACATTGTACACTCAATCAGGCTATGAAGGATTTTCACAGCTTTGGACTTTGTTTTCCTTTTCAAACCTTTTTCTAACACAGTTCCCCAGTGTCATAGCAACAGAACATAACACTTCAAAAGAGGAAATAGAAACAGTTGTTCAGGAGTGGTGAATTTAAAATGTTCCCCCTTCAAAGTTTCTTATTTTTTTTGCATGTGTGTCACATTTAAGTGTTTTAGAACATCAAACAAATGTATATTTATTCAAAACATAAGCAAACACAAAGTGCAGTTTTCAAATTAATGTTTTTATTTTTAAGGGGAAAAATCCCAACATGGCTCAGTGTAATTTAGTGACATCCCACGCAAACAAAACTGTTTACACATAAGTCTGAAGTCAACATGCTGTCAAAATCATACATTCTGGTTCACAGTATTACTGCAAGTCACTTTCTCCTTCCACACCCAGGACTGATTACTGCAACACCTGTTCACTTAAATAGGACATGCGTGACAAAGTGAAGAACACCACATGATCCCCAAAAAAACTAAATATCAACTTATTTGACATCATGAAGCTTCAAGGAAATTCAGAAACAAAAGAGAAGCTACAACTTATCCAAGAGGTTGTAAAATAATCTATAATAATATCCAAAGAACTGCTGGCCTTACTTGCTTCATTAAAGGTCAGAGTTCACGCCTCCACCATAAGATAGAGGGTGGGGGGTAAAACAATGTCTGTTTGGTAGAGTTATGAGACCAAAATCTGTGTAGAGCAAAAAGAAAATTAAGTCTCTTCTCCGTTTTTCCAGAACACATATTTATGATGCCTAAAACTTCTGGGATTATATTCTGTGGAATGACACAATAGTTTAACATATTGTGTGTCCTAAAAAGTAACCCCCACATTTCAGACAAAGATAATCATACCAGCACTAAAATATGGTGGTGGTAGTGTGATGGTCTGAGGCAGTTTTGTAACTTAAGGGCTTGGAGGAATTTCTGTGATAAATAGAGTCATGAATTTTGCTTCCTTTTAATGGCTAACAAAAAAAGAAAAGACTTTGGGGAGGCCTAATCAAAGTCCTGACCTGAATCCTTTAAAGATACTCTGATGTTAGCCTATAAGACATTAATTGCTTGAAAACCCTCCTCTGTGGTTAAATTGCAGCATTTGTGCAAAGATGAGTGGGACAAAATACCTACACAGCACTATAAATGACTCTAGCTCCCACAATCAATCGACTGCTGTTGCTGCTAAGTTTAATCTAAGCAATACTGCGGTTTAGGGGTTCGTGTGGATTTAGATTTTTGTCTTCTCCGTTCTACAAAAACTGCATATTTAATTTATCTCTGTTTTCATGGACTAATATATTATTTTGTTTGATGTTGTGAAACTCTGAAGTGTGAGACAAATGTAAAAAGTCAGAAATCAGAAAGAGACAGACATCACTGTATTAAATATGCAGTTAAATGGTATTGACTTGATTGCTTGTCACTGAATTAAAAAAAGTCTTCCTGAGTAGCTACCTCAAGCTATATTTGTTTTGAAATAGCATGATTGAAAGGGATTGTGTCCATATGACTACACAAAAATTGCTTTTGATACTAATTTTGTTTGTTCTGTTTTCCTGGCAGCAGCTAAAATGTCTGTGAAGAACCCTAACCCTGCCACAGCTCTAAAAGACTTTGACATAGATCATTCTGCCCAAATATATAATATAATACAAATATATAATACAAATATATGAATGCCACAAATTGAATGTCTCTATAAAAGCATAGAAATTATGAGCACTTTAAATTGTCCTGTTGCTTACTTGTGTGAAGCAAATGAACTTGCTTTGCCTTCCAAATCTATTTGTCTTAGTGGAAAAAAAGTCAAAAGGCAACATGTTCTCATCACTTTTCCTTTTCCAGTTCACAACATTATTTCAACAATAACTTATAATTCTACATCCTTTGTGTAAATCAGATTTTCTATCATGTGGTTGGTATAATTTATATACTGCGGTGGTCTTTGATTTCTATGGAAAATAAGGGTAGCTATACTAAAAACCTCTGCAGTACTCCCCTGTGACCACCGGAGGTCACCACACTTCCATGGTTTATGAAACCCAACCCTCAAATGAATCTATTTTGTCATTAAAAAGGTTCTTCACGTTCTAATTTATCAGGAAAATGATAGTAGAGATAACATTTGACATTTTCTGAAATATTATTTTTATTTTCACATTTTTTTAAGCTTTAGGTGTTTGTCTTCCTCTATCACTACGAGTCATTTTGAGACTTAACAAAAGTCCATTACATTAACATCAGAAACACCCATGATAACTTTTCTGTAATATTAAGAGAAAATAATAGGTAGCAGCTCAGAAGCTGATGTGACTCTGAGCTAAATAACAGAAAGTAGGAGGCCTCCTTTTCCTCCCCTGTGGTCCTGCAGCTCAAGTGGAGTCATTTTTTCCTTTGACTGTTTTGAACTAAGCAGCAGGGAGCTGGAACAAAATTAGCATTGCTACAGGCAGAACCAGAAACTGACCGCTGGCTGCTTCTCAGTTCCCTTGTACATCTGGTCATACATTCCTATGCAATGATAGTAAAACTAAGAATATGTGTAACTGCAGATTTAGTTTTAAAAAACACAGAAATTCAGACCTCATCTGCTCACGTCGCAGTTTTCTTTTTTTTTTTGAGCTTTTTACAACACTAGTGGCTCTTTTTTTCTGACAGTAGGCAGACAGGAAAGGGGGTATGAGAGAGGGGGAGAGACATGCAGGAAAGGACCACAAGCCGGATTCGAACCTGGGTCGCCCGCGTCGAAGCCTCCGTACATGGGTCGTGCGCACTAACCCCTGCGCCACCTGCACGCCCCGCGTCGCAGTTTTCATAGATGTAAGCAAAATAAATCAAAGTTACTGGGATGTTATCAGTTGATGGTGACCCATGCAATTGTCTCTAGTTAACCGACAGTTCTGTCCATCTCTGATTTAGATGATAAACAAACTGACGTTTTTGACCAATCTTGGTAAAATGTATTGAATTATTGTTGTAATTGTATTACACATTTGAATGCCTGATTATCATCAAACCACCCAAAATAAAAACACATAAATAAATAATAAAAAGTCATAGCAAAAATATTATTCAAATGTATTTTCCATTTATAAATTTATTACAGAGGTTTGAAATCCACCTTTCTAAATGTTTTTCATGACAAAAAGATTGGCAAAGCGATTTTAATATATATATATATATAAAAAAAAAGCATTTTGTCACTTTATTTAATGGATGAATTTAAATAAAATGAAATGACTATAAAAAAGTTAGAAACAACAAACTCTCACATTAAGCATTATTTAGGTGTGAATACTACATTATATTATGTAGTGTGATAAAACTTGAGGTTAAGAAATTCTTTAATCATTATAAATCTAGATCTTTTAATATTGTTAAATATAACAATTTATAAAGGATGTCAAACTGTATGAAGTGGTGGAAATAATTTCTCTGCAGCTTGTTTTATAAAGGGTCAGATACAATTTATTGCATTTTATGGACGTTATGTAGATTTCTGTTCAATTCTGTCCTAAAGATGAATGGAAACGTTAAACTGATTGATTTCTGACATCAGTAATGTTTTTTAGTTTAATTGACTCAGTAGAGCGTTTGTGAGTCAGTAATTTTCAATAACCTCCATATTCTACAGAGACTGATTCTGGCTGGTTCAGCCCAGATGGTAAACAGATTGGATTACAGTAGACAGTAAAAATTTTATTTTGGAGCCATAGTGCTACATTAATTACCACTGCTGGATCAGAGCCCACGGAGAGGCGCTGTTGCAAAAGTTTAAAGTTTTAGTTTCTTGTTTTGGTGTATTTAAATCCAGCAGTGAGAACATATGTTGAAGTATAAGATTGTGTCACTTCATCATTGATTTATAGAGGACTAGGTGAAGGAAAGGAGATGCATTGAGAAGAAGGTTTATTTTTTGTGTCATTCCTGAAAGATTTTATTCTGTCTTTGGGTGATCTAATTTTTAAAAACATTTAGACCTAAATCACAGTAAGGTAGAACACCAAGTGATGCACATTATTTTCACTCATCACTCTTGTAAAGCAAAGCAGAGTTAGATTATATCATAATCTATCTTTTAAATTAAGTATGCAGTCCAGGCTTCCCGGCTTGGAAGAAAAGTCTTTTTTTCCCTCTTTTTTAAAAAGTTAACTTCCATTATATTTTCATTAAGAATAAACATTTTTATGCTAATAACTTTCATATTTAAGCTCTTATAATGATGGTGATTTAGGTTTTGATTCTTTTTTGCTTACTGGCAACATCTGGAGCTCAGAAATCAAAATGAAAAAAACTCCCTTAGGGATTCTGAGAGTTTAAAAAATGTCCTACTCCTGTAAACAATTACTTAAAGCATTGAGACTATTATACTCTTACACATTTGTTCAACAACACCAAACAGCAGTAAGATTTGCTCCAACCTAACCCAGGTAGGCCAACTAAATCTAAAACTAATAAGCCTCTGAGTACACCAGCTGAATCCCACTCCGCCACTGCAGTGATGCCATACGAACAGACTCACCTGAACTTTGAACTCTAAAGTCTCAACTCTGATTCTCAGACTATGTGTTTTTTTCTATACAATTAT
This sequence comes from Jordanella pulchra, assembly GCA_034780135.1. Classification (NCBI taxonomy): domain Eukaryota; kingdom Metazoa; phylum Chordata; class Actinopteri; order Cyprinodontiformes; family Cyprinodontidae; genus Jordanella; species Jordanella pulchra. Next base: position 629 of record JAUZNJ010056236.1, on the reverse strand, counting down.
GCAACATTCAAGTGATCTTACTCCAAAGACTGGGCCAAAAAAACAAAGGAAACATTTTAGTCTCATGTTTCCTTTTGCCTGATGTCTTTAATTGATTCTACGGCTGTTTCTTCCTAACAGCTTATAACTTTTTTTTAACTTAGGATTTGATTCTATTACTCTCTCTTCCCGATGAAGCATAACACATCTGAAGTTTTTTTTAGAAAGTTAAAAGGACTGTTAGCATCTCATTTTCCGTGTGTGTTTGGGATCCAGTCTGTCACATTTGAGGTGAGCCTGAAAGTTTGATGAACTAGAAGCTCTTGTGTATTTTCTTAAAGATTGTGAATTTATCATGCCTCAGCAGCTTATGTTAGTGATTTTTCCCAATTCTGAGCTGAGGTTTCAAGTGAGAGCACAAAGGACAACCATCAATCAGCCGCCACTGCTTAGACTAAGGACGAAAGCCACATTTAGACTGTAAAACTGCTGCTTACTAGCTTGTGTCTTTTAAGATCGCTGCTTAGGGTAAAAAAATAATATGTGCAATTGTAAATTCCTAGTTATAAGAAGCATTGTAACCAACATGACTTATAACAACATATGGACACTTTTCTTAGTATAATTTTCTGACACAAGGTGGCCTCCTT
>JAUZNJ010056225.1:0-28996 GCA_034780135.1 Jordanella pulchra | reverse complement strand
AGGCCTCTCTCATCTTTTTAAGTGGGAGAACTTGCACAATTGGTGACTGACTAAATACTTATTTTCCCCACTGTAAAGCTGCATTGAAAATAGATGCGATTTAAGGCCCTTGGTATCTCGAAGGGCTGCAGGGATCCAAAGAATGTAAATAAATATTTATATGTTGTTAAATGGTCTTTATGAAAAGGTTACACAAAACGCAGTGTGAAGGAAAGTTATAAAGAGTGCCATCTAAAGTCTGCCACCAGCTATGTTGTAAATTAGCGAATATGTAGAAGAAGGTTCTTTGTTGGATGTGGCCAAAGCTGAATCTTTGTCATTCATACAGAATTTACTGTGAGATGGAAACTCAAACGACACAATATTTTCTTAAAACACAGCGGTGGCAACATCATGCTATCTTAAATGTTTTCTTAACAGAAGCAAAAAGGCTGCTTGGATGTTTATAGAGCTACATATAGGCAAATCTCAGAAGAAACCTAGAAGGAACGTGGAGTGTTTTCTTTGCAGAACGAGGCACTTCAAATTGTCTTAAAATGGCCTTTTTTTAACATTCCAAATTATTAAGGGTAAAAACTGCTTCTGTAGGGAGATTGTTGAAGTCTTTATGTTTCGGCATTGGACGCATAAAACCCCACCTACGTGATCTAGAAAAGAAAGCTTCTAAAATCCCTGTTCTTGCAGAGGGCTCACATTCTTTGATGATGAATTAGCAAGCCTTAGAAGTTGAAGCAGCTGGCTACTTCTTCACAATTTAGATCCCATGGAAGGAGCATTGATGTACTTTGCTTTGATTCCACAGACATTTATTGTAAGGTTCCTTTTTCAGTGACTGTATTTGCGTTTCAACGCATTCACAAACCCAACACTTGGATTGAGAGATTTGTGTGTCTGGTCGTTTAAGCACTATGAGCGCTGGAGCTCATTCTGCTATCTCTTGACTGATAGTTGCCCTGCAGGCACGGCTCACCTGGTCTCCCCCCTCCTGGTGACCCTTGACCTCTCCCACAGTAAAATCAAAGCCCTGTGATCTATATCACTTTGTGGGAAACCTATGAATGAATTCAAGCACTCTTGCATTTTGAAATGCAGAATGTGTTACAGTCAAAAAACAATAGGTGTAGTCAACATGGGGAACATTCAGCGCTTCTCGGATCCAAATTCAGTGTGTTTGAATGCAAGCGTGTGCTGAATTACAAACCAGAGACGTTGGCTGCCAGGGTAGACAGTGTGCGTGCCAGACAGACATGACATGAACCATAATAACAGTCAAAGAGAGGAAGAGTTTGTTCCATAGCCTTACTCTGCATGTCTCTCAGGGAGGTTTTCCTCACAAAAGAGACTTTTCCATTTGTGAAACATATTTACTCTGCCATGGTGATGAGTGAGTCTGAAGGTCTGAGCAATAAAATTCAATAGGCTGAAGATTACTAGCCTTGAATGACACTATGAAATATGAATTAAGTCAACCATTATTATGCTTAAAAAGTGATGTTTTAAGCTGCACTTCAGCAAATGGAAACAAATGTATTATCTACGCTTCAGGGATAAAAAGAAAAAAAAACAACACAGAGCTCTGCTACTTATGCTGCTGTCGTCAGCAACTTGACAGAGGCTCTTATCTGTTTTTTTTCTGCATTCCCAGTCAACCGTTCGAGGTCAAGCATATTGACCCCTCCTGCAGCTCAGTAGCCACCAGTGATGGACCACTATCTGATAGATGTGGACTACCTCTCCTTTCTCCTGCTCTGTGTCTCTCCAAAGCTCTCTATCTCCAGCTGAGATGAAGAGAGCTGCCCAGCATCCCCAGAGGCTGAAATCAAAGTTGACCCCACTACGGCCAGACTCAAGGGGAGCAAGGGGAGACACAAAGGGAGGGCCTCAAACAGCTTCCAGGTTCAAAGGCCTTTATCACCTCCAGAAGCTGACCACTGTCACCTCCAGTAGAGCCGGCTGCCTTTGATTGTCTCCATGTTCCCCTTGTATCTATCAGGGGTTATCCGCCTCCGCTGATACCTGCTAGAGACTGCTAGCTTTGATAGAGGAGCTCTGAGGAGAGGAAGCTGCAGCTGTCATGTCTGACATGTCATGCCAAAATCTTTAAATTGCATTGTAAAAATTTTTTGAGTTACAACCAGAAACTTTTATTTCATGGCAATGGCAGACACATAATTATGAAGAGGAAGCAACAGCAAACATAGCTTTCTGTACTTTGTGTGAAAAAAAGTCTAATTAGTCTGAGCTCTTTTTTTTCGGGGGGGCTTCTAATACGTCCAATACTCACTCATGGAATAGAATCCGTTTTTGAAAAGTCATCTACTTAGAAAACAGATTCTTCTTTTCCCAATTTAATCTAGAAAACACCAGTGAACAAACAATATAATCAGAGTTGGATACTAACTACAGTAGGTATACTTCCCTGGTTACATTTACTTGAAAAGATTTCAGATGTAAATGTACGTTTAGTAGTAGTTTTTTACTACATCACTACACTGCATACCTTTAACTGAGTAAAGCTCTATGAGAGTCTTCCGGCCCCTACTTGAATATAATTTCTGCTCACTCTACCCACCAAGAGTAATTTGAGCTATTCAGAAACCAGGTGAAAATAAATTATACAGTAAATATTGTTGCTGGAATATCATTATTGTTACCTGACATAAATGCATCACCTTCTGTAAATAGTGGTTGTATAAGGAAAAAATCATAAAAAAAAATTCTGCTTTTTTTTTTGTTGTCATTAATTTTGTAAAATGTATTTTATACTTTAAATACCAGAATTTTGACATCATCCTGTATTTCATAACATCATTGGTAACATCAAAAGACTACAAAAATAGCTGTTTTATCCAGTAGGCATCCTTTTCTACTTGGCCAAACAATAAGTGCAGATCCTACCATTGCCTTACGATAAAACATGGAGGTGGTAGCTTCATGCTGTGCTGATCCTCTTTTTGAGGAGCAAATCCATATTAGTACATTGCCGTAAACTACAGCACTACCATAACCAAGAAGATGATTAATTATAACAGCAGTCCATAAATCTGGAGGAGTGAGAGAGATCTTAACCAAGTTGAATGATCTGTTGGAATGAAAACAATTACCAATTCACTTCAAAAACCAATCTTCAATGAAAGTAATTTGAAAGAAAGAAAGTACACATTTTTACTTGTGATAGAAGAGGCACAAAAATACACATGGAGAACAGCTGCTTGGCCAGAACTAGGCCTACGCGTGAACACCTTACAGTATTTGATGGAAACCAGTGCTTAAGATAGCACCGAAAAAACATGTCCAGCATGAAAGATTTTTTGTCAGTATCATGCTGGAAGGCTACATTTCCTCAGCAGGTACAGAGAAGCTTGTTAGAGATTAATAAATGATGGGCCGAGCCAAATACAGGACAATCCTAGAAAAAATGTTAGAGGTTAGAAAAGACTTAGGACAGGGTTGTTCACCTTCCAACAGATCAATAATTGTAAACAAGTCAAAGTACTGCAGAGAAGCTGTACATCATGATGTTCACAGATTTTTTTTCCTGAAATCTGACTGAGCTTGGAATTTTGTGGAGTTTTTTACAAAGAAGGAAATATTAAAAAAATCTAAACTGTAAAAAATTCAATCAACTTTCAGTTGTAATTGCAACAAAAATGGTGGGTAGCACTATTGCCTTCCAGCAAGAAGGTTTTGGGTTTGATTCCCGGCCCTATCCTTCTGCATGGAGTTTACATGTCCTCTCCGTGCATGTGTGGGTTCTCTCCGGGTACTATGGTTTCCTCCCACACTCCAAAAACATTACTGTTAGGTTAATTGGCATCTCTCAATTGTTCCTAGGTGTGAGTGTGTGTGCATGGTTGTTCGCCTTTGTCTGTCTATGTGTTGCCCTGCGACAGACTGGAGTCCTGTCCTGGGTGTACCCTGCCTGACGCTCACAGTCTGCCGGAGATAAGCACCAGCCCAACCGCAACCCTGACGGATGAAGCGGAAGAAGATGGAACTTTCAGCTTTAATTGCAACAAAAATTGTGGGTAGCACTGTTGCCTTGCAGCAAGAAGGTTTTGGGTTTGATTCCCGGCCCTATCTTTCTGCATGGAGTTTACATGTCCTCTCCATGCATGTGTGGGTTCTCTCAGGGTACTATGGTTTCCTGAGTTCAAAAACATGGCTGTCAAGGTTCATGAAAATCTCTAAATTGTCCTTAAGTTTGTGTTTGTTTGTGTGAGTGTGTGTGTGCATGGTTGTAGGTCTTTGTGTGTCTCTGTGTTGCCCTGTGACAGACTGGCGACCTGTCCAGGGTGTAGCCCCCCCTCTCCCATAGTTTGTGGAGATAGGCACCGGCCCCGCTGCAACCCTGACAGAATAAGACGGAGAAGATGGATGGACAAGTGATGCTACAAATTATTATCTAAGAGGTGCTAAATAAGATCTGGACGTTTTTCAGATTTTAACTTTATGTTGTCCTGGTTAATCAAATATACCCTGATAACTATAATCGCATAAAAAATGTAAAACCATTGAAGCAGTAAAACTACTTTTCTGGGGCTCTGTATAGTGCATCTTAATTTTTATTAGCACTGCATGCACTTTTAATTTGATTCATATCGGCCATCTGTATGAGCGCCGCTATCGTTGGCCTTCTTCTTCTTCTCACACCTTTTCGTGGTTTTACAAATGTAACTGAAATTTGCTGACATTGCCAATTTTTTTTGTCAGCCTTTGACTGAAACCCCATGTAAATCAAGTTAATGGCAGCAGGCTCCAATGGCATCGGGTTTTTCTCTGACAGCATATCATGTTGCAGGGGAGGCACATGGAATGTATGCTGAGGATGTCGGACGAGGGCAATGCGCCTCATTGGCTTTCCTGTGATGTCCTCGACCGCTTTGAAGATGTCCTCCAGCTCCGTTCACCTTTGAATTCTTATCACGGCCCAATAGATCAGTAGTGAAATATACCCTCAAAAGTTATGAATTCATGAATTTTACACAGGAATATCTCTCACCAAGTCAGTATCTCCAAGGGGAAAGTTCTCCCTTTCTAAGGGTAAAGTTGCAACCGGTACAAAATAAAAAAGGAAAACAAAGAGTGGACAGCAGCATTGATATTCAAAGCTAACACCCGCGTCATGTTACATGGAATTAACTCTATGTGAAGGATGGCCTGTGTTTATTTCATATAAAGGTCACCTTTTTATGTGCCTGATAAAGGTGGAGATCACACAGCATAGAAACACATATGTTCACCACTGCTTTTGCTTAAACTCTTTATCTACAGACCTCTGCAAAATTATTCAGACCCTTTGATCTTTTCCAGTTTGTTATATTATAGAAAACCTTGAAGTACTTTACTGGGATTAAGTCTGATTGGCCAACATAACGTAATTTCTATTAAACTTGAAAGAAAATTTGTTTTTTTTTAGATTTTTTCACAAATAAGATCTAAAAGGTTTGCCCAGCATTTATGTACTATTCCCTTCAAATTAAATCCAAAAATAAAACCATTAAAGGCATTTTTGAAAGACAGTCATAAGAAGTTCTCTTTACATTTTGCCATGCGTCATAGGGTGCACCGTAAACATCTCAAAGATTTAACTTTATGGTCTGTATTTATATGCTAAGCTAATGGGAACAACTCCCCCTGACAACAGCCCATCGGATCATGCTTTAGGGATGTCTTGCAAAGATCCTCCCCAAGTTCGGACCTAAACTGGTCTTCGAGAAGTTACAAATGGATGTTTTGAGATGCAGTCTGTGATAAATACACATCACACTTATTACAGAAAACTCATATTTGTAAAAAAATTTTCATAACTATGCATCTTTTTTTCTTGCGCATTCACTCTTGTGCACTACTGTCATCTAGTCTCTCGCAGAATAAATAAATAAAATAAATTTTTCATTTACCATTATAAATATGTTTAAAAATGGCAAAACATGCAGAAATTCAAGAGCTTTTACTCCTTTTTGCAAGGCATTGCAAGTAGTGGAATTTCTCTGCTCAAATTAAAAAGAGCCAAAACATCCATGTGTAGGTCTTGCGGGAGTCATCAGATTTTGCTGCAATAAATAAGACTTTGTTTCCGCTAATTGCTGAAGCTTATTAACAAGAGGAGAGTTGAGACATGTGCTGTCATGGGTCTATGTGTACTGTACAAATCTGTGTGTTTGCAGCTCTTATATTAGCTCAAGCAGTGACTCATTCCTTCTTCAAGTTTGCACTTGCAAACAATCACAGGTTGTACAAGTGTGACCCACACACGCACAAACACACACACAATATGATTTTCCTATGTGTAGCGAGGACCTTGTGTTCACTCCTATTGACTTATATTAATTTTCCGACATTTTCAACCATAACCCTGAAAATAACCCCAAACCTAACTTTGACCAATGCATTCCTAACCCTAACCTTAGTCTAACTCGATTCAAAACTTAGTCCTAAACATAAACAGGAAGTGAGGACCAGCCAATTGTAATTACTTTGCGACAAATACTGTGACTTTGCCGGTGATATCCACACTCTAATGCACAAACATGAGTCACATAGATACCATGTCTTTCTACCTTTATAAGAAAATTACATTGACTTCCATTCAGTTTTCATTTACAACAAAACAGCACTTTTCCTTATTGCTTTGGGCCGATTTGGGTGCAGTTATTCCTCACACTGTAGTATATACTGGAAAAAAAGGCCCTACAGTGCAACAAATACAAAAACAAGGAACACACAAATGCTCACACAAGCAGAGCATGGGAGACGCAGATAAACAGCTGTGATTTACTTCGCTTTTCCATCTCTGCTAACACCAAAGTGCCAGATTGCAGCAGGCTTACTCACATCCCTCCTGTTTCCTCCACTCTGAGCATCAGAAACTGTTGGAGGGTTCACTGCCTGGTACTCAGAGGCACGGTTCAGGTCAGCAACTAGCAAAGCCCCTGGCAGATCGCCAGAGGTGATGGAATAAACAACTGTGATTTACTTCTCCCTTATTCAGCTCTGAATGGGGCAGAGATGTCAGTCACTGCAGCCTTCTCTCCAGCCAATTGCAGCCGGGCCGATTGTCCCCTAGGACGGGTGAAAAAAGGAAAGCAGCTGGGAGTGTGAGAACACAGAAAGGGATTAACAATAGGAAATCACACACTCGCACAAAAAAAAAAAAAAAAAAAAAAAAATGGCACGCACAGTATCACATCCTCTGCTCTTATCGGGCCTGCATCTGTTTCCTGAAACTCATGCCGGCTGACCAAACACTGTGAAGCGGAGCAGAGCTGCTGCTACTATTCATAAATGCTCATCTTCCCCCCCCAAGTGATTCTCATAGCTACACAGGCACACTAATTTATCTCTCCTCACCCTTAGCACTGTAAACACTTCAAGGATGTTTGCTGCGTCCTGGTTAGCCTTCACGGCCTGCCACAACAATAGAGTGACCGCCGCTGACATGTTAACATGGCTGTTGAGCGGATCCTGGAACACTAAGAATGAACTCATCTGCTGTTTGTAATTCAACCATCATGGAAAACTTTCAGTTTCTAAGCTGAGTGGACATCTGTAATTCTACATTTAAATGCTGCTTTCAGGTCCTCATGTATGCAAACTGAAGATGAGATAGGATTCACTTGTTGGGTACATTTCTTTTCCCGTATATCTATTCATCTTTTATCACGTCTGCATCGACTGGTACCTTTCAAACGTTCACATGCAGGATTTCCTATAGCTTGAAGCAGACTTTGATGTTGAGTTACACAGAATATCCCTCTAAAATCCAACCTATGACTTTGACATAAATTGGCAGTACTACCTGCTGTTAGTTAAGAGCTTTTCCTGTTTGATCTTGGGGATTATGTAACTGCCTCCTACTTCATCCAACATTTGTTTTCAGACATGTTTTAGTCTCCAATCATAGTGATTCAAAAAATAGTAAATAAATAAATTATATTCACCTAAATGGAGAATTCAAGTGTTTTGAGGTTCTGTTAAAAGATTTTGAGTTCTTAATAATTTACAAGCAGTAAGTTAATCTGCTGGAATCGTCATTCATCATTAATCTAAAATAAATGGTTCTAAAGCAAAAACTTCAAATTGGTTATCAAAATGCTAATCTGTTAGCTATGCTGCTAATATGGTTAAAAGCACAAGTAGTTCTATAAGAAATTCATGAAAAATACTCAAAGAGTAAAATAAACGCTTTCCTTCTGTTATAACATAACCTGGGAACAATAATGCTGAGGTACGCACTTATATTTATTAACACTTTAGTTCAGCTTATTAAATTGTTTTCAATTCCATTTACAGCAGGCAACATATCATCCAAGGTCTTATCAGATTGGTCAATGCCAACATGACGCATACTGCCAAGTTGTATTTTTTTTGTTGTTTAGTTTGTCTTTCTGTTCTACAAAGTGCATAAACTGAGCTAGAAATGTTTGTTTACTGCTTGCACCACTGGAGACTTAGCATAAAACCAATGTGTTGTAGCAAAGGATTCACTGCAGCCTTAAGAAATACAAGTGAATTAATGTTATCTGAGGCTACATAGTATAAGAATAAGATTCATCAATGTAAAAGTTCTTGATATCACATTCACTGATGGTTAATTAATTTTTTACTTTTTTCTTATTTTATCATTTTACAGTGTCCATCAAACCAGACATCAAGTGTGGTCAATTAGTCCATATAACTGACCAGATTTATTATCAGTGTTCCTAAAAGCAGTGGTTGTCCTGATGGTCGATGTAGTTCCATCGTGGAAGAACTGGATTTTGTTTTTAGTAGCTTTACCTTCCAAATAAACTAACCTGTCTTCAATTCAAAGCTCTCTGATTGAAAATCATAAACAATCTCTTCAAGCTTGGAAACCTGCTGCATCTGTGATGGAGACTCTTTAAAGGTGAGAAAAAGGTAGTTTTTTCGAGTCGCTTGCTTCAAATTCAGTGCCCAAAAAGTCCGGATCTATCTTAAAGGAAATAAAATGTTCTACTGCATATATATAGTAACTTCTTTTAATCTAAAAAGTAAATAAAACATTCTGGTTTCATTTAGGGACATAGAAAGTAACTCAAACAAGAGACCTAAATTATTTTGCTATAGAATATAGGCACCGTGCTTCATCCATCAACACCATTACAGAATAATCAGACAGGATCAAACTGCAGCTGGGCCTTACCAGAGGCATGAGTGGGCAGAATAACAAGGTAAGAAGTCTCTCAGTGGTGACCACAGCAAACATCTGCATCACACCCATACACCTACACACACATACCATAATACAAGCCAGAGGGATTTTTTTAAAACAGAGCTCAAAGGATGGAAAGACAGAGGACAGGAGTAGCAAACTTCAACAACAACAACGCATCAATCGCTGTATGACATGAAACATTTAACCAGGGAATAAAACTCATCCTAGAACAGCTTTTAGTTTTATTTAAGTCATTTAACATGTTGTATAGGGGAAATCTCAAGTTTATTTTTTTGTTTTTTTGTTTTTTTATTTAACAATCACAAGTGTCTTGCAGCAAAATCCAACTGATCTTAAATGGAAGGTCAGGAAGTGATGGTTGGACTTTCCTTTTCACAAGTTTCCGATAGAGAGCCAAGTTAATGGTTCAGTCAATCATTGCAAGTTGTTCAAGTCTTGGCAAAGCAAACATGCTTAATAGCCTCACAGCACCACCAGTCAATGGGATATTTTAATAGTATCTTGGGGTTTATCATAATATTTTACAAAGAAGGGATCTGTTGGGTTCTTTTGATCAGAAGTGATTTTTGCTATGAAAGGAAACAATTTTTTATGCCTCTTCGAACCATTATTATTATTTTTCAATGAGGTGAGTGAGGTCTCTTGTGACTTTAGATGTTGTGACTTCCACGAAAAGTTTACTGCCGATGTTTCCTCCTGTTGTGCAGAAAATACTTCTTTTTAGGTCCCTAAACCCTAAAAAATGACTTTGAAGTCAGTCCCAGACTGATAGATGTCAGTGACTTAGTTTTTCATGTTTTTCAATTTTTTTAATTCAAAGCTTATGTTGCAATTTAAGGTATTTTCACCTCCTGTTTTCAGACACTCATTTTAAGACATTTCTTTGGTTCTCTGTTAAGGCAGTGATTAGGCCTGTGTGTGGTTTATAAAATGCATCCAGACCAAAGTTAGTCAAAGTTAATAGACGAGTTAAGGGGGGCAATTATGATTTACTCAGTGCCAGGTTGATTTGATTAAATATTTTTTTATCAAATCACACTGCAGTTTGTATTCATCCCAGTTATCTCTGTCTAATATTAATATATGTATTTTTTATCATCTTAAAGGTTTGAGTAAACATTTTTTTCTCAACACTTCATTTGGAGTAACTTTTATGTGTTCAGTTTAGTAAAAGCTCAGAAGTTGTTGCCACTTATATTGGTAAAAACCTGCCTTCTTGTTCATAAAGCTCTTTATAGTATTGAGTCAGGTCCCTAATTTGTGTTGGATTATTTCCTATTTTGGTCAGTTTTTTTCTCATTACACACATTTGTTGAGGGTTAATGTTTACTTCAAGCAACAAAAAGGAAAACACTAAGTGAGAGTGAAAAAGGGCAGCAATTTCTTCCATTGTGCTCTGAGCATTTTAAACACTGAAACAGAGCATGGCTACATGTGATGGAGCATCGTGTTTTGCACCCAGCATGGATGCGCCGCAGGATGTAAATGAGACCTTGATTGCATTAGTAACCATTTTCTCCTCCGACGCACGGCACATACAGATGTTAGGGATCTGTAAACCACACACTGCCCTCCTTTGAACCGGCCTGCAGGGGTTAAGCACAGTGAAACGGTGCAGCTGTAAGAGATTTGCCTCTCCACCCACCTCCTCCTCAAGTTCTGCATTGCTTCATCTTCCCATCCCACACAATAGCATTGCTTGCCTCCAGCTGACCCATGCTGTTCAGGCTACTTCTATTGCCATAACTCAGCTGGTTTTTGCTACGTATGTGTGTTTGTTAAATGTGGAAATATTTAGTCACACTCAAAGAGGGCCGGGCCAAGAAGACTTTTGTTGTTGATGGGCTTCCCATTGCCTCTCAAACTTCACACACAAATAATTTTCAAAAAAGCTATGGTTAAAAAGGGAGACAGCGATACTGAGTGAAATGTCAGAGTCATTTCGAACTCATTTAAACCCCTCCTCCGATTCTAAGTCCCTCATGGTGAAGATTTTATTCCCAGAGTATGTAGAATACTTCTGATAGGAGAAAATTAGAGTGTCAGTATGAATGGATGTGGATCTGCCTGTTAAGTCTTGCAATAACTCTAAAATTTTGGGGATTGTATTTATGGATTACCCCAAAAATAAATGCAACTGTCTAAAAGCATCCTTTGTATTTGTATTCTGCCCTTTTGTCAATACTTTGTAGAGACATATTTTGCTGAATTTAGAGTTGTAAATATCATTCAGAGGAATTTTCTCATCATTTTTTATAGCTCAAGCTCTGTCAGACTGGATGGCAAGTTGATGTGAGGAGATGTGTTGCCGTGACTTGGACTTCAATGTTCAGGTGGAAGGAGAAGGTCTTCGGCATTCTCTAAGATTCTTCTGGATTAGCCTAAAGGGTTCCTTCCGGTTTACACAAGCAACAGCCTCTACATGACCTGTGGAATCTGCAAACGGGGTTTCTTGTCTTCTTCTTTTGACAATGGGGTTATTTTTTTAACTTTCCTACAAAGGATGTATTGCTACACTAACAAATGTATGAACATTTATAATTTTCTGAATCGTTTTGAATAGATTCTCCCACATGAGCAGTGGATCCCTGCAGCTCATCCAGAGTTACCGTGAGAAATTTACCCTTACCCACCTCTCAGTTTGGGTAGAAGGCAGTGTCTTGGTAGATTTGTGGTTGTTCCATTCTCTTCAATTTTTTGAATGATAAACTGAAAATGGGCTTTATGGATTACAGTCGTATATAAACAGCGGCCTTTTTGTTCTTTTACACAAAGTTATCTACTTTGTTCCTTGTCTTCATTAAGCTGTTTGGTCAATAATGTTTATCAGACCTCTAGGGCCTTCACAGAGCAGCTGGATTTTTACTAGGATTAAATAATGCATTAATAAACCATGTTTCCTGATAATTTACCTTCCAGGGAAATTTGTACTGTATTTCAGTGAACAGTATCTGAGTTAAAAGGTTTAATTTAAATGCAATCTATTTGTTCAGATATATATTTGTTAAAAACAACATATCTTGGTTCTTCCAAGTGCTGCATTTTACAATAAAACGCATTATTATTAATTTTAAATGCAATTATGCATTAACAGTGTGTTCATATAGAAAAAGTAAAAGTCACTTACATGCATATCAGAATTGAGGCTGTATATGAAACAAAAAAGTCCAGTTTAGTTTATTGTTACTATCAGTCTATCAATGTAATTGCAGCCAACTGCATCAAGTCACTGGCATTGGAGCATTTGCTCCTTCTGATCAAACATGTTGTTACAGTGGGCACTTAATACATGATGTCATTTACTTCCAGGAGCGTGATCCAAAGGAACAACAAAGACAAAACATTTATATCCACAATAACTGCAAAGCAGCAGTAAGTCCTCTAATAGCCTGAGCCGATAGATGCATAACTACATAGAATGCTTAGGATAACCAAAATCCTGTGTTTGATTTTACTTAAGACACTCAAAGAACAACCAGGGCTCTGTTTGGAGTATAGAACTCTCAGATCTCTGACATGGGAATGAAATCGTTCGAGGTTTATAGGAGAGAGAATGATTATTCTATTTTATTTATTGTATTTTCTATTTAACAGGAGATTAATTTATGAGAAATACCACTCCTTATTTCAATTATCATTGGGACCTTTCATTACTTTGGATAGGACAGACCCTTTTTTGACTATTTTGGACTTTTTAATAGTAAAGAATTCCAATGTTACCCCATTAAATCCAAAAAATAAATAGACTATTATTTCTGCTGTAGTCTTGGACAGGATGTTCAATTTTTTAGCAATGATGTGAAGGTGAAAGAAGGAGGTCAAAAAAGACACCAATTTTCTTTATCACTAGAGGCAAAGTTAAGGGTATTTAAAGTAAGTGACTATTTTCAAAACCCTGGTCAATAAATGTCAGCGTCAGTCAGAATTAATTTAAAGGCAGAAAAAAAAATGTAATCAAAGGTTTTTATTCCTTTTTATGATTTATGGTTCTATCTAAGTGAAAAAAAAAAATAAAAAGGCATTTCATAACTTCTGTAGAGCTCTGTGTTTATCTACATTTCAAACAAGAGCCATCTTGAAAACTATCTATGCTCCAACTAATGCTGATATCTGCATAGTAAGATAGGCTATTTTTAAACACTTATCTTTTAGTTGTATAGTTCTGGCTTTCCCATTTTTCTCCCTCCCTCTCTGACCCCCTTAAAAAGTCCTGAATTTCCCTTCATCCCTTACTTTTTTCAGCTACAAAGTGAAGCTAACTGCCCCAATAAGTCCATCCTTAAGCAATCTGAGCAAAACTTGGCTTGTCTCTGAAGTACCATCAAGAGGCTGCCTTGCATATGCATTTCTGAGCATGATCCAGAGAGCGGCTGGCTGCCCCCCCCACCCCCCGTCCACATCTCCTCCACTGCTCTCTCTCCATCTGTCTGCAGACGCATCACAGTCCCGCGGAGCCAAGCAAAGATCAATGGCCTACTCCTGCCAGTTCAGGGTAGGAGACTTTTGCTGTAATCCGTGCTACATCTACGCTATAATACACAAAACAGACAGGTTCTTTGCAGGTTGGTAAACATGCGTTTGGCTTTATTTATTTTGAAACTCTGCCTGGCTGCTGCTTTTGGCAGTTACTGCCCCATACGGAGAAGCAAATGATTCATTCCTGTGGCTTTAATGTTATTCAATAAAGTATCTCCACAACTGGATGTCAACCCTGAGATGTTGGGCCCTTGAGCTATAGACCATTTAGAGGGGAAAAAATATTCCTTTTCTCCACAGCGGCATTAGGAGACTAGCAAATTGAGCATGAGACAGCAGTAGACCTGTCACTTTTCACTGCAGGAACAAGAAGAAGCAGTTTGGTCAATTCTGCTGCATACATAAAGGCCTACCAGAAGCCACTTCAGACCAGGAACTTGATTCCAATACTCAATTCGACCAAGCAATGGGTATAATATGACAATTACATACTTGTAGCGGCCTGCTTGCCAAAAGCCCTCACAGTTAATGACAGGAGATGGCTGTTAATCATGTCCTTATGCAGGGATCAGGGTGCAGCTCGGGAGAGCTAAGGCTTTGCCGTAACCTGCCAGCACAATTATCTTTTAGCAATTACATTAAGCACAGTTCAGGACACCCTGGAATCAAGCTTACAACAAAGAGGAGTCCACCAGGCAAGACAGGCTGCCGTCAAGAGCTGCAGAGGCTCACAGGTCAAATGCAGGACAGAGGAAACGCTGAAAGGTTCTCGCTCTCGTGTTACATCCACTCAGAATCAATTTATCACCAGCTTGACTCTCAGAAAACAAGGCTATTAGAAACTCAAGGCAGTCCACCTCGCTACATTGGAGGCAAGTAATTATTTTATCTGTAAAATTCTAGCTTACAGTATTTCACAGGCAGGAGAAGTAGGAGTTCAAGATCAGGACAAAAGGGGAAAAATATCTAATTTTTTAATTTCCACTTTCCATTATATTGTCTATTTCCATCCATCCATCCATCCATCCATCCATCCATCCATCCATCCATCCATCCATCCATCCATCCATCCTTTATCTTTGTAATCCTGGTTGTTTAGGTTCAGCATTTAAACCCTGACACGTACATTTTATTAAAGTTAGAGTAGCACTACTTACAATAACATTTTATCCACTCATGTAAAAGTAGAAAGTAGTCTTCCAAAAATATACACAAGAGTAACAAAGTTCTTGGTGTTAATGCTAAACAAGTAAAAGTTAGCAACATCTGATTTAAAATTTTGTAACAAGACAATTTATATCCAAATTCTTTTTTTCCAGTGTAAGATTAAAAAAAATTAAAAACACAAATTAATAAGATTACATAACAATAATTTTTAAAATCTTTTTTTAAGATAAAGTTATAAAAAATAATTTTTATAGTATATAATGCAAAAACGGTATGTTATGAAGGGATAAAACACCACATCGACAAGATCTATTGTTTTTTGTATTTTCATATATTGATATGTGAACAGCTTACGTTACTCTTGGTGGGTAGAGGAACCAGACATTATACTAAAGTAAAAGTAGTGATGCCCAACAATAATAAGAACAAAACGTATGGTAAAGTACAGTTGCTCCTAAAAGTAAACTTTGTTCAAAAAGCTGCTCAAGAAGATGTAACTAGTTACTTCCCATTTCTTCTAGCCAGGTCATAAATATCCACCATAAAACCATGATGTACCTTTGTGTTCATATTCCAAAATAGGAGAGAGCAGTCTGAAAGATTCACCCTGGAGGATCCTGAAACTGTAGCATCTACCATCTCAGAGATAAGCTCCATGTTGATTTAAATGTCCTTAAATTGTTTAGAAAGATATCGTTGGCCAGGGCAATGGTTGTATCTGCTACATGTGTTTCATCCATATGGAACCGAGACAAACACATGTTTGTGAGTGCATCCAGTTCACAGGATCAGCTGTCCTCTGTGACCAACATCTGCTAGCCTGGCGGCGCCCCAGGCTGATGCATAGTGTGTAAGACAAATTTAATGTGCAAATGCAGACGTGGACACACACACTATAATATAAAAAAGGCCTCTAATGGCCAGAGACCCAGTGAAACTAAAACATTTTGAAATAAGGATGCTTTTCTGTAATTGCATATAAAACTAAAGTGGCAGGAAAAAGGTGCCCTCGTACCTCAATTGTCTTGAACTGAAACAACCCTTTATGTCTTGTCTAATCCCATTGTGGAGCCATAACAGCTTTTACCCTAGTTAATTATTTCCAAATCTTAAACAAATACATAAGGTACAGCCTTCAATTGGATTTCAATGTGCAAGTCAGGCCTCTTGAGGCTGAAACCGCTGCTGTTCTATATCCATTTTTACTCAAGGTAATCAAATGACTGATAATGCTGGCTGTGTGTTCTCAGAGATGAGAGGAAATGCAGCATCTTACAAAGATAAGAAATCAGTTTCTGCTTTTCTTTCTTTCCCTTTTTTCTGGTTTTGATTGGATTACATCTGGGGAGGGTAATCCTTCATAGTGCTCACTCTGGGAGTCCATGCACAGCAGAAAGCAAATGTGCAAGAGGGGAAAGGGGGGTTAGAAGGGAGAATCTGAATGGGAGAGGATTTAAAGTTTTGAATCCCAAGACAAGCTGAGAAAATCCGGGTAGGGGGGAGTGAATCAGTAACTCCACTCCTATATCCTCTGCATGATGAGGCATCCTGAAAAGAAGCAGGACTTGAGGATACAGTTTAAGTGACTTCTTCTGGAGTTTTACAGCAGAGGCTGATGCCAAAAAGACAGCTGTCTTTTATAGATAAAAAAGATTTTAAATCAAATAAAACCTAAAATCAAAACAAATTGTCTTTGACAAGCAGTTGATATTAACAGCTACCATAATATTAATATAAACAATTTCTTTTTATTGTTAACCTCTGCAACATTTAGTTTAAACAGCCTATGGGAAATAAATTGCCTTTATAACAGCCAAAATAAACAACAAAAATGTGAAATGTTCCTACTTGCATAAAAATAAAAATAAATGTGCTGATTTTGCTCTTTTATTTTATTTTCTTATGGTTCTTTCTTACCAACTTTATCTTCATTTTTTTTTACTATTAGCAAAACAAAAGCTCTGCTGTGCGAATTTTGAATAAATCATAAAAGTCACTAAACTTCCTGGAATAAAACCATCATCTTAAACCTGGCAATTGTCACTCTAGTTTGGATTCTCTGCTTATGTAATTTATCCAGTTGGATCTTTTTACATACCTCTTGTTTTATTGAGTTATCACTTAGTGACTCTGATAGTTATGCAACAGATAAATATCTACATGGGATTTTTTTTTACCCCGGCTTATAACTGGAGGTCAAGGGAGGCCAATGCCTTATTAGTTCAAGCCAGTTGCTTCAAGGAGCTGACTCTGCAATGTTCAAAGCTGAGGCAGCGGAGGACAAGATGACTCATAGTGATTTGCTTTTATACCCAAACACAGGCTATGTTGAGGAATACCTGTACCTAATGACGTAGGCCTGTACCAGCCTGTGCCGTTTGAACCGTTAGGAAGATTCAACTGCAATGTCATTCAACCACTTTGGCAGCATTAAGTTGGTCTTTAAACAAACATTTTTAGACTAAATTTTCACATGGAAATGTACAAAGATTCACAATACAGCATCGATACCAGATTTCTATAAATTGTGCAAGATTACAACTACTTAGATTTCAATGCTAAAAAGGTGTAGTTTTTTTTAAAAAAAGATTTTGACCTAATTTTGTGAAATTCTAAACACACAAAGCCAGGCTTTTACTTTGGATTTAATACAGCTGGAATGCAGTAGAGGGTTTTTTTTATTTTTATTTATCCAGATCAGGAAAGCGCATTTTGACAGCTACAGCAAAGTCGAAAGCATTGTTTTTAACCCGTGTTTTTTGTCAAACATAGAAGTAATTAGAAGTACAATTACAAATACCTAAAACTTGGCCCTGGTATTGGCAGTAACATTAAAGTACCAACTCACAGACACAGCTAATGCAAGTTTAATACACAAAAACTGCATTTTAGGATCTGTTGAACTTTAAACTCAGACATGATCTGTAATCAGTACTAATCATATTCCATCAAAAAAAGAACAGGGAGGGCAAAACGTGTGTCTGAGGGTCACCCCTATTAGCAAACCTCCTCCTAATTGGTATTAAATGTCATAGTTGTCTATCCCAATGAACTGCTGCTGGTGATAGGCACAAACTTCACATTTACCACTTCCGTTTTTATATCTACCCATATGATCTGCTCAGGTATGCTGTATAAGAATCCTCTGTTGATGTAGTTGATCTATGGCTTGAGGTCTGATTGTGTTTGGAACATCTGTCCAAGTGACTGATTGCCCTCTGGAGGCATGAGTTTGACTCTAACCACTCAGATGGACACAAGCAGAGTGAAAGACATTAGCTGCTGCTGACAGATGGTCACCTTTGAGTCTCCTGTCTAAAAGACAGCTATCACTTGGCATTAATGGTAGCAAGATCTGATCTGGTACTGGAAAAACTGATGGAGAACTCTTTTTTTATTGTTTACTTTTTTTCAGCATAGAGGGAGCAAACAAATCTAATTCAACTAAAGGAAAGGAAAATTAATCCCTGGGGCTACAGCTACTTTATCTGACTAAAGACCAGATTTCTGTCTGTTGTCTGTTTAGTGTTCTTGCTTTGTGAGCACTCCCATGAACAAAACATTTGTCTGTAGCAGTCCTGGGATAACAGGCACAGATTTACAATGATTGAGAACTTGTTTACATTCTTTGAGGCCCTGTCAAAAAGGCCATCTCAGGTGAAATAAGCCAGTCTCATCAACAAGGTCGCATTGAGTAGTTCTGGACTTGTAGTCGATTGAAATCCAACCTTTATCTACCTGCTGATATCCCTCACTGAGCACAGAAGTAAAAATGAATAGAACCTCACATCTTAACCACATATTCATTACTTTGCAAGACAAACATTTAATCTCAATGCAATACCATGCAGGGCAAATTATCTCTGCTCTCATTCTATCAGCCTCTAAATGAGATGATATTGAATTAGATTATGCCAGAAAATTAGGTGTTCACGCCAATTGAAAATAATCAAGGTGGTGGTATCAACGGATAATGAAAGCCTCTGAAGCTAATCCTGTCCAGAGGAGGAGTTTAGGAATTAATAGTTGTTGTTTGTGAAGTGACTAAAGCAGTAAGGTACAATAAAGAGGTTGAGAGCCTAATGACACAGGGGTTAAAAATCTTTTATTAGAGGTCTACTGGTTAATATTCATGATGTCTATATATGACCTAGAGGACTGCTTCACTGTAGAAACCAATGGCCGCAACTAATTTAATTTGGTTTGTGGAATTCTGCCAAGGCTGGATGACAAGCTTGTAATAGAGATGGTAAACCTGTGTAATCAGCAGGTAAACAAGTACATCATGCGTTTGAAACATCTTGTTTTGTTACACTCCGTTTCAAACTATGTAAAATTCTCCTCAGGAGAACTCACCTCCACAATGTTTAATAGGTTTATGAATATTTTACCCCTAAACTGTTGTAACTAGTTTTTTTATTACTATTTTTTGACTCAAACTATTTTGTTATTATAAGGGGTGTAGCTAAAGATCTTGTAAGATATTGTGACATATTAATACACCAACATATGGAAGGAAGTCTGTCAATCCTGATCCAATTTCTTTCAAAATTTAACTTCAACTTATAAAGTAAACTTAGGTCTTAATCGAGTGTCCTAAATATGAAGGCAAAGTGGTCCAGACGTCATCCCTGTTAAATCGATGATGGCAAAAAAAAATTGTTTAAGTCCCTATAAGCAATATACATTTCACTGGGACACAGAAAAACATTTTAGTAATAGGCAAACCAAGAAAGATTTTAAAGCTAAGTGGATTCTCCATACAAAATACCATTTTTAATGAGGAGTTAATACCCAAAAAATGCCATTCTGTTATCCTGACTTGCTGCAAACATGATTCATAACCCAGTATTTTAGGCCAAAAACACAAATCTCAGATATTCCTTTCATGAGACATATAAACACCATGGATCCTTAAAAAGAATCCACATAAGTACATCTCTAGCAGCCTGGACTGAATTTCTCAAAACTAATAGGTATTCAACTCTTCTATCCAGCCTGAAGCTTGTTACTTGGCAAAAAACTGACAAATTTGTTCTGGTTCTCGTTGTGGCAGGAACTAGAAAAAGTTAGTAATGCCTCCAGGTATTCACACTTCAAGAGAAGCCCATGGAAAGTCTAATCCACGGTAGTTAACTTCATACCTGCCAAAGAAAAAAAAAAACACATACCAATAACACAAAGAAGGTTTTTAAATTGATAAGGAGGGCCAGGTGAAGGAGAGCAAAATACTTTACATTATTTAGAACAGGGGTGCTCATGTCCAGCCCTCAAGAACTACTATCCTGCAATTTCTTGATGCACCCCGTTTTTAACTGAATCGAATGAGTGGCTCATTACTATACTATACCTGAACTAAATGAGTGGACAGAGCGTTTAGATTCGGCTGTGTTAGAGAAGAGATGCGACTAAAAGTTGCAGGATGAGAGCTCTTTAGGACTGGACTTGAGCACCCCTGACTTAGAAGAAGTGTCAAACACAAGTTAATTTATTCTCAATGTCTCAGCCAGTCCATCCTTTACACGATAGTTCAATGTACAAATTTCTGCACCTAAAATTAGGGCAGAATTACAAACCTATAAACAAAAAAAAGTTAAATGTTCTCTGCCTTTCCTGCTTAACAATACACATACATATCCCGACCAATCACATTACTGTCACAAAAAGTTCTGCCTGGGTCGCAAATGAGCAACTAGAACCCCTAAGACAGGGCTGTGAGAATAAAACAATGTCATTTTAGAATCTATCTCTATCTAGAATCTAATCTATCTATCTGCTTCATGTTGGTGTTAAACTAAAAGGCTGTTTCACAATAGTTTAATGCACCTGATCGTTTTGATTATCTTGACTTTAAAATCTAAAATTATAGATAATAAATTAGCTTTAGTTTAAGATCAAAGAAATTTATATTTTTTGACACTAAGATCACTATATTTAGAAAAAAATAAAATATGGCCCCATGTAAGAATATAATCCCGTCCCAGACAAATTTTAAAAAACACCACCAAAGGTGCCATGAAGCCCTTATGTGTGGGGCCAAGTTTAGAGATGAGGATGAGTGATGATGAGTGGGTGGGAGTTAGTGGGATATGGTCAGGACAAAAGAAAATGGCAGCTAGCTAGGATTGGCCTCATTGAAGCACAGCGACTAGGTAGCAAGACTGTACTAATTATATCCCCGTTATCTGGAAAGTTGAGGAAGACCTTGCCCAGCCTAGTAGGCTAGAGTCTCAGGAGTTTGAGTTGCTTCAACGCACAAACTCAGCAACTCTTGAAGCCATTGCTGTAGAGGTAGCAGGGAACAGGATAACTCACTACAGAGGTGTGTCTCTGGGTGAATTGCTTTTATACCTGAATGTGTAACTATGATGACAAAACCCCGCATCAGCATTAACCCTTGGAACCAACAGGAAATTGCAACTAGAAAAACCATCATTCAACCACTTAGCAGAGCTCTACAAAGATTTTAGGACAAATACTGCAGAAGTGAACTAAACTCCCATTAAAATGGAAGAGTATATAGAGCAACATTAAAATAGAACACCATAGGTCCTGTTCACACATTTATCAAAATCAATCAATCAATCAAATTTTATTTGTATAGCACATTTCAGGATCAAGGCATTTTCAATTTATAATATTTAAAGATTAATTAGGGGGGAATATTACGCTTTAAACATTAGGGTACTAAACCCTGTACTTAATTATTTCAATCTAGATTCTTTACAGGACAGTTTGTTATTTGTAAAACATTTATTCTTGAAAGACTTGACTCCTGCTTTACCAGAGAATTATATAAAAATCTTTTATTTTTATGAACCAGATATTGTGCATTGTCTAGTGATCAGCATAGGTAGACCCTTAACATGTTGTACAGCATTTGTACATAAATGGTAAAAAATACCTACCATTCAAGAACAATATTTTCAGATTTATTTGTAACCCTTTCTCCTAAACTCTTTAAAATTCTGAAAACCGCAGCCAGTATTTTCACCCTTGACCAACAACACTATCTTGTCACTACTAAGCACTCAAGGTGAGAGTCTGTTTTGAAGTGAGTAGGTAGAGCAAGGAAACATGTAACTTAAAAGTGTTAAAGTTCAGGTAAATAGAGGTTGTAGGAGGCACAGGGAGGTAAGAGTAGAGAAGGTTCTGTTCCTAGACTAGAATAATACAGTGTGAAGGAAAGAATAACGTAAAACATGTCAGTGCTTGCGTACATTCTCAACAAGTGCACACTGTGTAGTCAAGCTTGTCTTTCACTTTGAGCCCCTTAAATCAGAGCACAGATTGAATTCAGCAGTACAATGTTGTTACGTAAGACTAACTCCCTATGAAGATAAATGCACAAGAAATGCTGCTTGCTTACTCAGAGTGGAAAAAGAGTTTGGCTGCGTGACCAAAGTATGGGCCATTGACCGATAGCATCTCTTTATACGAGCTGCTTGGAGAGCCAGCTGCTTTATGTCTGCTTCTCCGTCAAACAGGGCGCTCTGTAGCGCACGGGAAAGACGATAAATCAAGCTTCCAGACTGCTCTCCTAACTCATTCTGGCTTGCTGAGATTGGTGTTTCTTTAACAACAACAACAAAAAAAAAAAAACACAAAATGAGGAAAAAAACACTTTTACTCAGCAGCTGTTTACCACCACCTACATCAGCGTCTTATTTAGTTTCCTCCAAATTTGGCCTTTCTGCAGAAAATGGACCACAGTCATTCCAGTGATCCCTGGAATTTACTCCAAATCATTGTTTTTTTTTTCTTCTCCACTGCTGGTGTTTGTGTTGAATTATACATGTGTGTGTGTGTGCATGGCTGCAGGGTAAGGAGTGGTGAGGGAGTTCCCCCACATCTGTTCACCATAAGAGCTTGTTGACAGCAGCTCTTCTCTTTCTCTCTTACTCTTTCAGCTCCCAGTTCACTCCTTCTTTGGATGCTGTTGTCGTTGCTCTTGTCCAAGATTTAGTAGAACACAGTACCGGCCTGGTGTTCAGGGTCTGCTTGAAAGAAAGGTCACGTTTGTTACTTTTGACAATGCCTCCAAAAGGTAGTGGATCATGGGGGCTTTTGCAAGCTGCTCAGAATCATCCTTATGTGATATTTTAAATAATGGACTGATATGCACTCTTTGAAAAAATATAGGCACTAAATAACCCTCTTTTTAGATGGAATTGCTGGTCCAAACAAAAACAAAACTGTATTGGCTCGTGGCAGGGAGGATTAAATGGAAAATATATGATTCATCTCCAAAGCAGCACAAGTGAGTCTGTGCATGTGCATGACTGGATACACAAACAGCAAGCAGGACTTGCACACAGGCCACTAAGTAGCAATCCAAAGTTAAGGCCCGTGTTTTTCTATGGGAGGATTGAAAGCCACCCAACCCTGTAATTGGGAAAAGGGCCATTTGGACCATCAGCGTTGTCCATTTGTTTTTAAAGGAGGGGAAGCGATCGATGAGCAGCATTAAAGAGATCTGCAAGAGATCTAAATGGTTCCACATAGCCATAATCTTTACTTCCTGCTCCGGAGATACTGGCCTGAAATGATTGGGCAAAACCTGGAGATAGAAACAGAGCTGTGAAGTCGGCCAATCAGATCAGACTGATATCACATAGTGACACCTATCTATTGACCCCTGTGAGCAATAGTTTTTTCAAAGGTGTTACAAAATAAAACCTAACATAAGCTTGGTAAAATGCAGACAAATCAACCATAAGCAGGTTCTTGGATAACATTACTGCTTGTTGCAGCTTTGATTACACTGCTAATTAGCTTTGCTGTAATGGCTTTTACGGAAAAGGTGTAATTGAAGTCCTTGGGTTCAATTATTTCCTAACAAGTTCTGTTGGCATGACAAGCCTGAAGTTGGATGAGTAATTTCACATCTTTGTTCTCGCTAACATACTCAGAGATTTGCCAGTACCTCAAAGCATATTGATCCGCTCCTGCTCTGTACATGCACGGTATTGACAGGTTGCAAGCCAAGTTGCTGTGAAGACCTGTGGGTGGGAACGGCTCAGCAGGAAAAGGAAATTTCTGCCTCGCCAGGCCTCAAAAGAAGGAAGTCATGTCTGTTTTTTAAAATGCTCTTATGATGTAGTTTTCTTCTGGAAGCAGAATTCAGGTGAAAAAAACCCCCACAAAGGATGCACACCTGCTATAACATCAGAGACGGCTGACTTAGGCTGCTGGAGCTCTACAAATGGGTCCTCAGAGGACTTCTCCTGTCTTTCCTCTCCTTCAGAGTGTAACGTTTTCCAACAGCTGGTAGACAATAAAAAGTGAGTGCACTCGGGCTGTGATTTTAAAGAGCCTCAGAGAGATTTTATGGAGGAGGAAAAAATAACTGTTAAGAAAAGAATGTCGTTTAGAGTTGCGCAGCAAGTGACCCAGCTTACATATGAAATCTTCTGCATCATTTCTACAAAGACTAAATCATCTCTTGTCATCCTGTTCACTGTTAGGTTTTTATGGCCCTCTTTTTATTCTCTCTATGCCTAACAATAGCTAAACAGTTCAGCATATCTATTATGTTAAACTTCAGCTCTGCAACTTCTTTTGTAGCATGTGGAAGGATCCACCTTTTTTGCCAGGCATACACACAGAGTTAAAATGAAGTCTGTGACTAAAGGATGCCACTAGTGCAATGGGCACCAAGAAAGACTTTTTGTGGCATTTGATTTAAAAGTGATCTGAGTTGCTAGCAGCTAATACAATTATTTACAGAGAGACAGAAGTTATCCTGAGAGGACTGCCAGGACAGTTGACAGAGTATAAGATATTCAATGAGAGTAGTAGACAAAGGGTACTGGAGAAAAGGTGTGCCTCATAGACCCGTAAACCAGCATAGCATTTTGGATTTTTATGAGTCTGAGATTTTATATCCAGCAACAGTCATGTGAAACATCCTGGAAATGTTCATTGACATTCAAAGCTTGCATCCTCAACACGCACAACCCTCTGAATGGATAACAATAAATCCTTCAGGAGATCTCTTCAAGGAGGCATTATCTGGTCAAAGAACAGCACTGGGATCATCAGGTTGACTTTTAGACATTATAATTCCTAACGAAACGGAAACAAAACCCTCCCCTACCAGTTTCCTTTCAATATTTTGCTAAGCTTTGAAGGAGAGAGCGCTGACATCATCCTTTACTACTGTTAAAACCTAGCCTAGAAGAGGGCCCTGCAAAAGACAGTGAGAGGAACAGAAAAATACATTTTTTGCTCATCTACCCTCTGCCCAGGGTATGTTTCAGAGCCCGAGATTTGTCAATGTCAAACCAGTATGTAACTCTCCCCAGTCTCTATTATATGCTTATATGCTTATATTATATGCTTCTAATAGGCGTAATATGTCTGATGATCTTCCCTTATTGTTTTTTTATTTGTCAGATGTTTTGATAATTCTGTTTATAATTGATTCATTTTCAACCAAACATGTACTTGCAAGTTGAATTATTATACCACTCAGTGGATTGCATCATAATCAGATCTCTATCTAGATGCTTAACTTACTGTTAAACTGCTTGTAACCTAGCATTAATGTTTAGCAGTTTAATGCATTTCCATCTGTTTAGCACTTCCTACCAAGACTGCATTGTATGAATGCGATATCCGCTAAAGGTTAATAAAAGAGACTTAAACTGGCGAGAGCTTTTTGGTAAAGCTTGAGTAAATATGACAGCAGCTTCTGACATTTTTCTGGGAACAAAAGAAAAAACAGCAAGCAGCTGTTGGCAGGGTGACCCCAAGCTGTGTCCTTATGTTTTGCTGAAAATGACTTAAGCATCAAGCAGCAAGAATTCCCGCTGTTGCTGTTGTGTCATGGTAACACAACAACAAACTTAAAAAAAGTAAAAAAAAAAAAAAAAGGATACAAATAAATAAAGGTTTCTACACATTCCACTTCAGTTTTACTTGCCATTTGACTGATTTATGCAAAGAGAAAAAACTGCACCCATTGCTTTTAAGGAGAAAATTACACACCTGAACCCTGCAGGCAGTTTACCTAAGGTGATTTCACTGTATGTAAGCCCCCAAAAATGTTGGCTACAAGTGCTAGCCTACTATTACTTTTAAAAATATTCATTTTTTTCTTCCACCCTTATATGGCCAGGAATTTTACAAGAGCCTTCTGAGGCACAGTAAATGAGGCTTTTATGAAGGAGAAATACAAATATTAATATTTTTTGTAATGTGATCAATAACTATTATTAACTTGTCAGTTGCCTGAACACCTGTTCAGGGTCCCATCTTTAAGGTATGTTCCTTCATAGGTTATGTTGACCAAACTGTTAATATCAATTTGTTTAATTAGTTTGAGTTTTGATTTGTTTACCTTTAGGTCCTGGTTCTTAAAGTCAGTATGTTACCGAGTTGCAAGTTATCTCAATTGTTCTCGAAAGGCTTTACAATCAAATTATGGCAACCTGTTGGCTTATTATGTTTTATTTCTGTATTTTACGCTCTTTTGCTGTATTTGTATATAAACTTTATTTTTACTATATTTACCATAACATGACCATGTGACCAGAGATACAATATTTGCACACGCGCGCAATGAGTAAACAAGGAAGTAATTAAGCCAGGAAACTCCCAGTGGAGGTGTGAAAAGAAAGAGGAAAAGACCGAGAACAAGTTTGAAAAGGTGCAAAAAAAGTGTTTGATTCCAAGAGGGACAAGAGACGAGTGCTATGAATACAATATGAATAGAGCTGTTCACTGAGGCGGGAGGTAAGGCTGCTGAAACTGCCAAGTGATGGATGCATGAGTAAATACAGCCAGCAGATCACAACGCAAAACAACAATGTTTATGTCTCCCCTGTGAAAGAATTATTTTTAGTTTAAAAAAGAGCTCAATCAGGGCAAAGTCCTATTATACATTGTTTAGTTTTGATGAACAGGGTTTTTGGATGGCATATTACTACTGTAGGCCACTTTGAGGGAGAGGTTTGGTAATAATCTTTGTGACTTTGATTTTATATTTACCCCTGTTTTTGGTAATTGAATGACTTTTCTTTACTAATCTAAATAACTCCTGTGCTCTATTTTGCCTCCCTATAGCTCTATCCCTTGTTCTAACTGATCTTGCTTAGTAATCTGGTCTTGTATTTTTCATGCACTTTCAGCCATATTGTGCTGGATTCTACCATTGCTCTTGCCCCGCTTCCCATGTTTCCTCATGTGCTGCAGGTATTTCCATTTTTTTTTTTGTTTTTTTTCCAATTACACATTCTCTGAGTCATGCAAATCACATTATATAAGTGCCATTTGGATTTTCAAAAAACAGGAGTCATGACAAGTAAAAACTCAGCCATATATCCAGATGGCAAGTTGAAGATCTCTTACCAATACTGACATTAAAATCCAATAATTTTGCTAGGTATGTATGTCCTTCATTTGAAATCAGGAATGCATTTGAGTTTATTTTTTATGCCATTAGCATTTCTAAGTTCCTCTTTCTTGATTTCTGTGTTGTCTGCTTCAACTTTTGCTTTGAAATTTGGATTACTTAATATTTTAGTTGTTTTTTTTATCTTGCTTAGTCATTACAGTGTTTCATTTACATTTATCATACTTACTGTTACCAAAATTATTTTGAGGAGCACGAAAGGCAGCTGTAGTACTATCCAAGGTGCTTGTAGTAACACTAAGAAACAGAACTGCATGATACCTCTTCATACTCATCTCTCCTGAAAACATGTGGACGACTAAATCAGAATTTCCCTCTCAGCAATTTCTTTGACCTTATTTGCAATGAGAAAAAAAGAGATTCCTTTGTACTGTCTTTACTTACACACTTGTAGGAGTGAACAACCAGTATGTTTTACTCCTGAAGAATAAAAGCAAAACGGGGGCAGAAAAAATCCACCTGAAGGCTTTAGTCAGAAAATTTTTATACAACATATAGAATTTTTTTGTTCCTTTCAGTCTGAATTCTTATGAATCTGCAGCAGCAAACTGAGCCTTTTTTAGTATTCTGTGCCCTTTTGCTCTTCAGCCTCTTGGCTATCCCCTGTCTCGAGACGAGTCGCTCTCTCCTCTCTACCAAGTCTCTTTGTACCCTCTAAAAGTGCTCGTCTCCCTCTGAACCCGCCACTGTTTGCCTCGGCTTTGATGTGAGTTGGGGAGAAGGCAGTGAGTTCTCACCTGTCAGCTTTCATGGCTCCCTGAAGGTTGACTTTGAGCCGGTGTCTGTTAAATTGGGATTGATCGCAACAACAGGAACCACACATACCCCCCAACACACACACACACTCACACACGGGGGGGGGGAGACGACATGGCATTTCCTGACAGTCGCACAAGGATTTCTGCCGTACGCTTAAAAGTAACCATTTTTCATGGCCGACGAGGCAGCTTGATGTGACCACAGAAGCTATTGGCCATTGCTTTTTTTTTTATTTTTCCTGTGTCGTTGTAAAATGTCACTCACAAAAGTAAGATATAACACATTGCTTAATTCTGTTGTCAGTTATTTACTGGAGTGGTTATTAGGGAGAATTAAGGTGAGGGAATATTATCCCTCATGTCAAGTGAAGTCTGTAACCCCTGCTTTCTGTCTGACTTTTAAAAAAGGCTGTGAATCTCTTAAGTTTTGGTTTCTTTGGCACAGTCTTAGTAACATGGAGGATGAATAACAACTTTTAAAAGTCATATTGGAGCGACTGAGCCAAACATTGCTACTGAAAACTCAATTTAACCACCATGTTTACTTATTAAATGGTATTTAAAAAGATCTTGCAAAACTACAGAATCAGGATATTGCCTTTGATAAAACATATCATAAAATATTGAGTTGATTATTGGATATTTAAGAAACCCATTCCGATTTTAAAATGTAATGTAAAAACCAAATACATTAACTTATTTTATTTACAAATACTATTAGGAATTACTAAAGTTGAGCTGAAGAGATTTTTTTCTGTTAATCGTTCTCCTTTTCCTCTGTGGGGTTCAGTAAAAATCATCTTGCAGTTATGTTTTTATAGATTGTTTAATGAATAAAAATATAAATTTAGTAAAGACCTAACATAGGATTTGTGGCTAAGAAGGTCTCTATGTTTAAGGACAATTTTAGTTTTGTGTTAAGCTTTAGTTAATTTAGACGTAGCACAAGAGCTAATAGCTATCAAGCAAAACTTAAAT
>JAUZNJ010056214.1:0-20425 GCA_034780135.1 Jordanella pulchra | reverse complement strand
TCTTTTTTTATTGGTAAAGAGAAAGTCTAAACAGAGTCTGCATCCTGCAGCACCAGCCTGCGGGAACGTTTGGAGCAGCACACTCAGAGCCAATCACAGATAAGATGGAGACTTAACCAATGAGGAGAGGGGAGGGGAGGGGAGGGATGGATCGACTGGACTCTGAGGCAGCAGGACGAGGAGGGAATGAGTGAATCATCAACAAACCAGCAGGCAGCTTCCTAATAAGTATAAAGCATTTCATTTTTTTTTAATCATGCATGAAAATGTCTTCACAGAAATGATCAATGAAAGAGGCCAGAGTTTCCACAAGGACAATACTCATCAAATCCTCCCGTATCAAATCATCCATTACCTAAAAAGAAGGATTTCCCTCACAAATGGTTAAATAACTTGTTATTTATTACATGTAAGGTGCCTAAACTTTCTTTGCCTGCAGCTGAGGTTCACATTAAGGCAATGACGTAGTGATGCCAGCCATTACCATAGAGCTGTGGACAGCATCCTGGTTCCTTGGGGAAACCCTGAACAATGATGGGTCTGAATTAACTGCCTCTGCATAAATACAGCCAAGCCAGTTAGTGCATCTATGATGAGTCGCAGCACATTTTACTCAGCACTCCTAGTAAAGTAAAAAGCAGCTAAAAGAAATGTTCATTTTTATTGGAGCAGGCAAATCTCACACGTCAAATTGTAGAAACTTAAGGATCGAATTGCTTCATGTCAGGATGCAGGTGTCTATGGATAAATCACTGTCAGTTACCCTGTTCTCTCCTACAATAGAAAGATACTTCGATTTGCACAACTGTTTCTCTAATTTATGAAGAGAGGATAAAAACATACAACATGTTCCATTAAAAGCGAGCACAACTTGGAGTTCTCCTGATGTGTAGGCCTGATCATCTCTGTGGATCTCTGCTAAAAAAGGATCCATTCAGTTTTCTGTCAGAGGCTAGAAGATTTATGAACACATGATGGCTTTGCACTGCACCAAGAAAAACGGGCCCACATCACCACAGATCCTCTGCCGTACTTAAAGGGAACGAGGTGATTTTCTACACATTCATCTTCTGTTTCACATCAAATCCTGTCTGTTACTGAAAAACTCACTACAGTTGTGGAAGAGTTTAGTGATAGCAGGACCTGCCGTGTAGCTCTGTCCGACATGTAGATAGAATATAAGGGCTGCTGTCACTCGGAGACTGTGATGTTCAGGTTAAAATAAAAAGGAATAATATTATAAAAGCTGACTTTATGAGTCCTAAAGGGATAAATTAGCATCATTTCCTGCTTATAAACATAAAAGATGTAATTTTTCTTCAGTTTAACAACTTAAATTTTAAATGCCTATTTTACGTCTTTACCAGAAGTGCTAATGGATTGGAATGGATTAACTTATCCAGCAGCAAGTTATGAGTGTCCACCAGAGCCTTGGAGATTCTGGGATCCAATGACCTTTGACCTTTAGATCTTTCAACCCTCCTGAATCAAGGAGTTGAAGAATGTGACTGCATGCCTAAAACCCAAATTAGCCATTTGATTAACGAGTGTCGAAGCACAGACACTTCTCAAAGCTGCAGGACAACAGCCTTGAAGGCTCAAGGTTGACACCCTTGTACTAAGTGGGAAAAAAACCCACACTGAGGTGGAGTGGGCCTAGTTCTCCCACATGGCACCGATCCGTTTAATAAAGGGCCGTGATGTGCAAACGATCTCACCTTTGCTCCAGCTGCTTCATAGTGGCGTTGATTTGATTCGTCTTCTCTTCCAGGCGACTGATCACGTCATTCTTCTTCTTCATCTCCTCATCCGAGGACTACATGGAAGAAAAAGGGTGAATTTACAGCAGGAGGAATTTATCGCCTCTAAAAAAGGAGGAGTGAGTTTTTGCCGTTACCTGCATCTTCTGGTACATTTCTACATTGATGGCCTTTACCTCATCCAGTTGATGCCTGAGTCCAATCAGAGTATCCTGCTCATTATCAACATAAAACAGACGTCAACACATTTCTGCTCCTTGTTGCATCAATATTTCCAATGAGCCTCATAGAAGCAGGGAAATCTATGTTAACCTGTTTCTCGTGGATGTCTTTCTCCAGAAGCTTCATGGCCAGCTCCATCTCCTGTTTCATAGACACCTGTGCAACCAGCTCGTTCTCCACATCCTGAGTACAGAGAGGAAGCGCACGCAACCCGCTGTTTAATTCCCTTCATGTATATTTTACGAGTCCATTACACACATGCTGGGCCTGACCTGTCTGAGCTGGCACTCCTCCTTCAGCTGCCTCCTGGCTTCATTGTACATCTCATCCAAACCCTGACGAGACTGTTTGTAGGTGTCCCGCTCCACCGAGGCGTCGCCTTGAGTTACCTGAATACAAATTAGAGTCCGTCAGCATGTATACCATTACAAAATATGATATATATATATAAATAAATCTCTCTATCTAAGAACTGCATCATGAAATTCGATTAATCTGCAATAACTGTTTATCCTTGGATCTTTAAAGTAACTGATGCTATACAAGCTAGTAAAGAAATCATACATTATTGTCTTCCAGGTAAATGTATTCTGTTTGGTTTTTCTTAAAATGATCACATGAAACCATGAATTTTGTTTTATGAAAAATAAAAGGACATAAAATACGTTGTATTTTGGCCTTGCTTTGTGTACTGGGCCATGATTAAATCCTCTGGTTCCGTAGCAACACAAGGGACGACTCCTGTGAGTTTTTATATCTTTAGGAGAGCTAAGATGAATATGAAACATGGCACCCCCTGACTTGATAGACTGTGTCCAAGATTCATTTGCAAAAAAGGTTTCTTTTTGTTTGCCATACTTTATGATTCAGAACATTTTTTAAGAGTATTTTTTTTCCAGGTTTAATTTGGCTTCACGGTGATTGAAGGTGGAAAATCAACCAAAGAACCTGGTGAGACGACACAGCTGCTAACTCCCCTCCATAGAACAACAATCAGCCCGGCTCCAAAAGCTGCTCTGTGCAAAGATTGTCTTGGGAAACCAGATAGTAAGAACCACAGGTCAAGACATCCACTCAGGTTTAATCACACGAAACCCTCACAGTGAAAGTACGGTGTCTGGTTTTCTCATAAAACTTTGATCTGGACTGAGAAGCTGATCTGGTCTTCCTACCTAGAATCACTGTTTGCTGTTTCTCTCTTCCAAATTTGTATTAGTTTTAGTTCAGAACAAAATATTTCATTTGAATTTTATCTACAGAAATGACTTAAGTTAGATCCTAAATCAGTAAAAACTGATTTCATTCTTTCTATTCTCATAATAACTAACTAATGTCAGTCTGATTATTGACGAATGAATAAGGGATGGACTTACATTTGAATCGCTGGGTTTTCTTGACGTTAAGAGTTATCAAAGAGACGAACACTAAATATTTCACTTAGTTATAATTTCAAATGAAATTATTTCTAATTTATTAATGCCTTTGTGAAACATTGAAAATCCCAACCATGCAAACTATTTCTAGAGATGAAAACATTGTGTGGTAAAAATTATTGTCAACAGAAAAACACGAAAATCATATAATATTTCTACTTTTCTATTCCTAACATAAATCAAACTGCTTTCTGTGTGATATTAAAGACAATCAGATGAATAATAGAAACGGATACAATTTTTATCATATTTCATATGAGCCTGATTGGATCTTTGACAAACAGAAGAAACAAACAATTATGTTTGCCTTATAATTTGCTGTACTACTGTAGCAGTTGAAAAAAATAATCTGCAATAACTCACTTTGGTTGGTAAATATGTTCCATTTTACCTCCAAATGTTGTTGTGCCTTCAGCAGAATCAGGTTGTTTTCACCCCTCAGCTGCTGGTTTTCTTCCTGCAGTTTGATGATGTTGTTTTTGGCTATAGCTAGCTGCAGACACACACAGTACTGTTTAGGGTTGGACGTTATTTCTTTCTTTCTTTAATTTTTTTGTTCCTTAGGCTCTCACCTCTTCAATGAGTTTGGAGTTGGACTTCTCAAGTGAATCGACTCTGTTCTGAAGGCCATGAACCGTGGAGCTGCGGCAAAAAAAAAAAAAAACACAAAAACAAATGTTTTTTTTTCCCTTTATTCCTAAATAGGAACTTGCTCTAAACTTAAGTTATCTTTGGAAAAAGATCCAAAGCCTTACTTGAGCTGCCGGTTCAGCTCTTCTACATAATTCTTCTGGTCCAAGATGGATGATATCTGGCTATTCCTGTTGTCATGGAAACACAAAAAACACGCTGTGCATCCCATTCAGAGGCGGAGATTAGCTGCATGAAACAATGAAGAGATGTTGAAAGACCATACCTCTCCTCGCTTCTGTAATCATCCATGTCGTTTTTCAAATACATGGAGAAGTCAATCACTCCGACCTGAGAGGAAAAGACGAGGGAGCAAATATCAGCTGCAGGTTAAAGCACTTAGAAAAGCAAAGAGGACACATGGTGCACTGAAACACATGAGTCATTGGATTAGCACTGTTCAAAGACAAGATTTTAACAGCAGCTTGTCTGTTCTTTAAAGAGAGGAAAAGGCAAGAATTTACAGAGGCGTGTCGCTCAAAACCCCCCAAATTTAGCAAAACTACTGAAGACACGCCCAAAAAAAAAAGGAAAGGAAGTTCCATAAAGTCTTAGCTGGAATACATGGACAACTTTTCACGATTATTTGTTTTAAAAAAGAAAAGCCGTTTTCTGTTGGAGCAGCACATAAAATCCAAAGCAAAGCCCCTGAAATGATCCCAGCCTCATTCAGTCTGCTGTGAAGTTGAACTGTCATGTCTGAAACACTGCGGCAAAAGTTTCCACCCATAATCTGACCCCATAAAACCCACACAACCTTCCCACTCCATAAAGCCACTTCAGAGGCAGGTGAGGCGGCTCAGCACTAACTCGGTTTCTGATAACTGGACGATGGTATTAAAAACACAGTTGCACAGTCCCAAAAACTTCATTTATGACTTAAAAGTAGCTATTTCTCCGTCCATTGGTGTTTAAAAGCCAAAGTTACCTGAGAGTCCAGGTCTTCGCCTTTGACACACAGGTTAGCGTCGATGACGTTCAGGCCCACCAGCAGGCCCACAATAACGGCTCCTTCCTCCTCCAGCATCAGTGCCGAATCTTCGTAGAAATCACTGAAGGAAAGGAAGATTCAATAGATCCTCTCAAGGTGAGTTTGCAAAACTCTGCCTTAAAAAATGCAATTAAGCAAAAGTTTACCTGAGGAGGTCTTTTCTAGTGATGAGGAGTCGCAGGTAGTCGGCCAGCCGTTTCTGCATGAGAGCCAGACGAAGCCATGCCCTGGCTCTGCCCAGAGGCGTCCTGCAGGAAACAGACGTGTCATGGATCTTAATGTCAGTGAGCTGAGACTTCAGTAAATAACAAATGTGGGGCACAATATTTTGTGGTACCATCGTGAAAACAATAAAATTGTCAATAAAAACAGTTGTTCTTAGGTAACTGTAGAGCTTCAACTACAAGCCACAGAAACTACAGCCCCAGAGTCACAAACAAGCTGCACCGGAAAAAATATGCACTTTTAAACTAGTCTTCTTCAGCACACCAGTTACATAACGAAGTGTGATTTATATCACTAAACATCCCATAGGAACCACATTTAATCATATTCTTTAAATTCGCCAGTCCCCCAACGGAAAAAGAAAAACAAATTTTAAAAATAAAATGTAGCCATCTTTGAATCAATATTAACTCTAGTTTATTGTTTAGACCATTAATACAAAATTGCTATTTTGAGAAGAAACTTCCTGATAATGATTAAATTATACGATAAATGTGCAGCATTGGTGCCGAGACTGGAAATGTTTCGAACACTGATGGGGGAGACTTTAAACACAAAACTGAGACGCTAGTTTTTTAATATACGTTCTTATTAATGTCTAGCTGCTTCTTAATAAATTTAAAAATAATATTTGTTTGTTTTCATAACTTCATTATATATTGTAAGCGTTTCTTTGTTGTTGTTTTTTTTATTACGGCTGACAGTAAATGAAAACACAAAATTCTGATTCTGCAATTTCACAAACAACAACAAAAAACATTTTCCTAACAGGGAACTTATGAATTTACAGTCACTGAACCCCAAAAAGTCTTTGCTTTGAAAGCTGTGCTTCATTCTAGCATATCATTGAAAGTCTGAGTGATAGGAAAAAAGGTGGGGTTGAAAAAGGAGCAAAGGTAACAGGACCAACTAGTGAAACAAAGCCCAGGTCTTTAATAATGATTCAGGAGATGAGCTACAGCTGTTCGACTCCTGGAGTTAAGCTACTCCTTAAAACAACACGAGTCTGATCACCTCCTTATCATGCTGCAGTAATTGATATACTGTTACAGTAATTGGAAATATGTTTTATCAGGCTGGTATTTTGCATTTTTCCCCAATGGTTGGTGTATTATTAAAACATAAATGAATTGTTGTCTTTAATTACCTGTAAGCCGTAATCATTTAAATATATTAACTATTACTGAGTTTAACAGTTGTATTAAAATACGTATGTTTTTCACCTCTACAGTTGAGATACTGGAATAAATCCACTTCTCAAATATATTCTAGTTGAACTGGTGTATGCATGCTTGTCTCTGCACAGAGTCTCTGTATTATGATGAATCTACTTAGTGTTTTGTATTTTTTTGCTTTTTTGCAGCCTCTGGCTCTGCTACACGTCTTTCTGTCTGACTCAGCGTCACTAACGGAAGCAGACGACACAAATGTTCCTCATTTTGCCTGGACTAGAGAAAGAATTCATATTTTTCACACGTGGTTTCGTGTCTGGAGAATCACTGTCAAAGATCAACAAAAATAAACAACTTCCTCAAAGGACAAAAAGTTTAACATAATTAGCTAAACTAGCTGTTCCTCTGTGGCCAAGTTTGAACATTTAAATGATGGTAAAAGTTTTTTTTTATGTGTTTTTTTGCATGTATAAAACAGTAACAGACAAATAAAGAAGTGAAGCTGAACGGTGAAGTGAAAACAAATAACACGCAGGTGCTTCCCTGAGCCGGCTCAGGTCACAGACTCCTGCTACTGTTTGTGCGTGTGTGTAACTGCTGCAGATCAGCACAGCAGGACAGTATGTTTAAACAAACGTCTGCAGGAACGGAATCCTTACTTGAGGCCGGGAAGATCCCGTACGGAGGCAGAGATCTCAGACGCCTCCGGACACAGCTTCTCCACCAGCTCCAGGGGACCCCACAGAGACTTATTGAAGCCCAGGAAGGACTTCTTTACTGGAGACACAGAGAGAGACTTCTCAGACATCCACATGTGCAACTAAATGAGTGAGAACTCTGTTAAAGAGAGGAGACGAGACAATATCCTACTTCCTCTGTCCTTCCTTACTTAC
Organism: Jordanella pulchra; assembly: GCA_034780135.1. Classification (NCBI taxonomy): domain Eukaryota; kingdom Metazoa; phylum Chordata; class Actinopteri; order Cyprinodontiformes; family Cyprinodontidae; genus Jordanella; species Jordanella pulchra. The sequence continues at coordinate 13,039 of JAUZNJ010056214.1, read as the reverse complement.
CCCTGAGGCCATGTTTCAGGCAGTGCTCCATAACCACAAAGAACTGCTGGAGAGGAGGGTAGTCTGAGTCCAGCGTCCGGCCGAAGCTCAGGGCCGACTCAATCAGGCCTTTGATGCTGAGCTTCGCCATGTTCAGTAGGTTGGCTCGCTCCATGGCCATGGGGTCACGCATGGCTGTGGGGGAAGAAATGTAAAACATCTTGCTTTACCTTTTACAGCTAAGAATTGATGACGTGAATAACGTAATGTTCCATTAAAAAATGCAATAATCATCAGGTATAAAAACCTTCAAGGATAGCAAAGAGTCCAGAGTTCTCTCTGGCTCTATGGAGCACAGACTGCCACGTTGCTGCCCCTCCCCAACCTACTTCTGCACATTACATGTAAAACCCTTTCCCTGTCGAACCAGAAAGCCAGTTGTTTGGGTTTCTTATCATTTTCTTCACATCTGCAATTTGTTTTTGGAAAACAGCAATATATAAATATTTCTTTTCAACTCCATTAATGACAACATTACATAACTAATCGGCGTATTATGGGAGGTTCCTATTTTGGAAATGCGTCTCCTGTCTGATGCACAGTTCACCCTTATATAAAAAAAAATCTGTTTCAGGAGCGTAAAAAAAAAACTGAGCCTGAGTAAAGATGGGAGAAAGTAGAGAGGAGAAGAGATGCAGCATCTGCTTGTTGGGTAAAAATAACCAACATACGATGTAACCAGCTTCCATGGTAACGGCAGTAGTATTCAGCAAACAAACAAGGTAAAGTAAGTCGATAAGGATGGAAACGTTCTGGATGTAACTATATGAAGAATATATACGTGTAAAGAAAATACTTAAATAAAAATAAGACATGCGACTGCATGGTCTCCAAAAAAACTACGGTTGGAAAGATACCACAGAAGACAGAATAACAAAAAACTTTATTTTAATAACAAAAACGTTTACGTTGATCTCAGCATACTAAATATTTGTTAATTTGAATTTTGTAATTATTACTTTAAACTTAAACCCCTGTTTTCAAGGCAAATTTTCTTCAACCGGACATATTCGTTTTAGCTAAAGTGAAAAATTTTACAAAACAATTTCATTGGCTTATTGAGTAAAAATAAATAGACGGAGTCAATAAGGGAACAAATAAAGAAGCTTTGACAAAGCTTAACTTTTATTTTGAAAATGTAACATTTTGGAGCTTTCAAAAACCCGTTGGACAGAAGCTGATTATAGAGGAACAGGTTGGTACGCCACCAATGTTCCTGGGTGAAACGAGAAATGAGTCACTGGCCAGAATAACTGAATTAGGCAAAGGAGAGTCAAACCAATAATATACCAACTTAAGTGAAATTTATTTTCATGATTTTCATGCTGTCTTACTTTTCTTTTAGGGTAATTAGAGCAGAAGTGCTTTATATGTTGGTGACACTAGTAGAGCACCACCACCTACCTCCATTTGCTCAAACACACGTGTCTGTTTAAACATCCAACTAATCGAAAAGTTATAATTCAATTATAGAATGTATTTATGGTAAAAAGACTTCTTTACGATTTTCTATCTCCTGTACACAAAACCTCCCAGGTCTGACAATGCGACTGCTTAAGGGTGGAAAACTTTTTAATGCTTCACTCGTGGAATTTGAAGTTAATGTGTAACCAAACACAACCTGAGCACTGAGAAAAAGAATCACAGAGGGAAATAAAATGTAGCAACAAGTCAGGCTGGAGGCAGGGATTTCTCAGCAGGCAAATGTTTTTTTCAAGCAGTGAAACAAACAATAGCTACTACTTGTTCATTTGATCAATTAATGTCCAGGAGTGCAGAACACAAAAGCACCTGTAAGTCTAGATAGAGGAAACTGCAGAGAAGATAAACATTTGTTTTAAAAAAATTATTACAGGTAATAACCAAACTGGAATAGTTTCACATTGTTATACATTTAAGTCACAAACCTAGGAAGATGGGGGTACTTTATGTAATAGACTAACAACAAGGTAGCAAATAATTATGAAGAAACAGCAACAACATGATAAATGATTTACAAACTACACTGAAAAAATACTGACAGCTTTTAATAAAACACTGATCAATGAACTATTGACTAACTAGTGAACAGAGTATATCTACAAGTTATAGAATATCCTAAGTAAAGTCTATACTGAAACACGATAAACTAAAACCCATGAGTAGACTTGAAAATCGATGGTAAAAACAGACCTTTTAAATATGTGCCGTTTTGAATGGACATTAGATTTAAGTATCGACTCAGTTGCATTCGGATTTTTATTCGTAAACGAGTTCAAATCCACTTTTTTTCTCCGTCCATAAATTACCTTTTAAACACTTGTGGGGTTTAGAAAAAAAGAGCATTAGGTGAGATTATTTTTGCTGCCAGCAACAACTCTTAAATTAAAATCTAATAAAAAGAAAGAAAGTTGAAAAATAATGAATATTTTCTTTTATCATAAATGAATGAATTTCATTCATTCAGACAATCCAGTAAAATTTCCAAATGATCACCCTCATTAATTTTGTTTAATGATTTATATGTGTAAACATGTAATTAAATTATTTGTATAATTAAGTGCTTATGTCTCAGGAGGATGAGGAAGCCAAACCTAACAAACCATACAACACAGAAGTCTTAAGTGAGTAAATAAATAAAACAGACATCTATTCATACAATTATTTGTAATAGCCCACGTGACCACAACCTTTGCAAAATGTCTTTACATCTATATACAGTGACTGGGATGTTTACCACCCTTCTGTCTCATGTCTAAAAGGACAACCAGCTTCTTTCAAATAGTTTTCTAATCAAAGTGTAGGCAACTCATGTGATCTGATTTGGTTCGTTTTTAAAAACCAGTTGAGTTAGAAAAGGTGACAACCACCACTATTTTAAATTTAGCTGAGGGAGTGGGAGGGGGGGCGATGCTGCTGAGAAAATATAAACACTGACTGCTGAGTGGACTGAGTCAGGAGGTTTTTGTAGCTTAAACAACTGAATGACGGAGCGTGAAGTGTGATAACCCCAAAGGAACTCGTTTTTTTCCCCCCCACATGCATCATGTGAGACCCGGGGTAAGAAAGGTGTGTGATGTATGACTATGACGTCGACTGGTTGTACTACGACGTTGAAAACTGGAGACAGTTAGATAGAGAAGAGAGTCTGTCACATCGTCTCATTTATATTCAACCAGCATGATGCATACTGTACCTTGGACAGTCCATTCCCCGGGAAGAGAAGTCCTGTGTTCCGACACTTTGGGAAGAACGTGAATGCTTCCTGAAATGGTTTCTGATGCTTTCCTGGCTAAAGCGAATATAGGAGCCTGCCATCGCCCGTCTACAACACCACCACCACCACCTCCTCCGCCTCCTCCTCCTCCTCCTCTTACAGTGCTGCTTGTCTTCTCTCCTGCACCTGATTTCTCTTCCTGGAGCCTCAGAATCCCGAACACCTGCCCTTTCTCTTTGCTACTGTCCGCCTCAGACAGAGCCAGGTCGTGCTCCGCAGCAGCAGATGCCATGTTCAGGGGAATATTATTACAGCTAACCGAGCTCCTCGATGAAGCAAAAGCAACCAGTTATCCAGATTATTCGCCGTTAGTTAGCAAGAGATTTAGACAGACTTTACCAATTAATTGTCTGGAATCCCATCGGTTAAAGGATGGGATTAGTTTAACAACAACAGCAAGAAAAGAAAAAAAATCCAGCTGTCCATAAAAGTTACACCGCCCCCGGGCACAAAACCGTCATGTTTCCTACATGATGAGCACTAACAGCTGCTATTACTGCGCAGAAAACAGCCTCACAAAAGCGTTTCTATTGCGTACATCTCGGAGGTGTAGAGATTTGTTGACAGCCACCTAACCTAACCGACAGTTGGCGTCTCCACAGTCCTGGTGCTGCACCCTGTGAAGAGGCGGCGTCAGGAGGCCCACGAAGATCACAAAAGGCAGCGAGCTGCACTACGTCATGATTTTACAGGCTGCCCACAGTCTGCTGCCTCCTACTGGGAGGACTTGGAACTGCATGTCGCAGCTGAGTCAGGAGGGTTTTTCATCTTTTTGAAAATCTCATTGAGATTTGTCTTATTTTTTTTTTCAATCAACCCAAGGAATGAGAAATAGATTTATTCGTCTGAAACATTAACTTTATAAAAGTATTTTAACACGTTTAGACTTTATACCAAACAACCAGGTGTTTACCTACACTGGAGGTAATGGGGATTGTTTTCAGTTAAAATCACTGGTAATATTGCATTTTTTTCAATTTTTCCAGAAAAATTAAAGAGACCAGTTTACATGGAATGTTCTAGTTTAAAAAAAAAATAAATCTACAAATATTTTACCAATTCATTTGCACCACTGCTCTACCATCATGGTTGATGTATTTCTTCTGTGTTTTTTTTTGTTTGTTTGTTTTTTTCCAAGTTTCCAAAGTCAAACAGTTAAGATCAGACATTAACATTTTAAACCAGAGGCCTACCTTGATTGTAAGCTAGGCGCTCCATGCTCTCACTGTGAGTGATGCCCCAGCGATGTAGACTCTGGGGGGAGTACATGCTTAGTGGGGAACTTTTTTGCCCACTGTCTTGCTAAACGACGTTCCTGGGCCTTGAAGTGGAACGTTGTGGAATGGATCCTGCAGAACTATAGCTGGGCAGTGAGGCACGGTTGTTTTTTTGGGTATCCCAAATGACCCTTCCTTCTTCTCCGTGTTGAGCTGTATCATTGCAGTCCAGTTAGATCAGTTTTTCCCTTAGACTCTGGATGTGTTTAATGGGAATTGATCTGTGTGATAAACAGCAGACGGTTCAGTGTGATCTACAAAGCACATACTGGTACAAAACTAGACGCACTTGGGTTTTTAAATAATTTTTGCTTGTCTGATATAAACAAAGAGAGAGAGAGAAAAAACATGATGCTGATTGGTCTCATGCGACCAGGTATGAAATGAAACATCCTGTTTGTGAATGTCACATCTGAACAGAGAAATGTTTCATTAATAAATTCATTTGGTTTCATTTTTAGGAATGAATAAAATATTATAAAAATGGCAAAATTTCTCTGTCAAGCTGCTTATGTTCAAACTGACAGAAATCCCTGTGTATTTTGTCAATATTTTACTGTGTATAAAAACCCATATCTTTCACAACCGTTCTCCTATTACAGATACATACAGAATTTAAAATAAATAACAAACAAAAATATTCAGATCACAAATGCGACTTACTTTTTCTTTTAATAATTAATAATCCAGAGGCCTCAGCTTTGCCACATAATGACTGAAACCTTTTAAACCCTAAAATCAAATAATTACAGAGTCCTCTGTAAACTGTGACAAAGCCCTTTGTAACGCTTCCTCCTCCGCTGTGGTTTTCCTGCTTTTTCCTCCCTTTCTAATCACTTAAGGCTAACCAGGGATCATATGACCAGTTTAGTACAAATCTCTGGCTCTTTAGCTGCTTCTCTATCGCCTTGTTAATTTCCTGACAATCCATTTTTTTAGACAGATGGCCTGGATATGTTATAAATTTGACAGGGAACATTTTTTTAAACCTTCTGCTGGAAAAGTTTGCATATATTTTTAAAGTTGCTTGTCTGTGTTAAAATGCCTCAGAGTGGTTAGATTAGACATGAGACTTGAGGCAGAGAGAAGGCTTATACCAAAAGACTTTTTCTTACAAACCATTGTTGAGACAAGAGGGTCTCTTCAGCACCTTTAAGCAGATAACAGACAGTATTTAATAAACCACTACTCTCTCGGTTAATAACCCTACCATGCAAAAGAAGTAACAACATCCTATATTTGTCCTTTGCCTAAAAAATGTGTTGAGCGGACATAAAAAAAATATTTAGCAACACATATCAGAGGAATAATTTATACATTCATTAATGTTACAAAATCCTTTAAACTCACCTTAGATTCATCTGTGACTCACAACATCAACGTGTCATGGTGAAGCTTTTAGTTTGTCTCCCTGTTTAGTTTTATAGCATTCATTATTCAAGACAATTTCTATATTTCAAAAAATAAGTTCCCACTAACAAATATATCTCTGGGGACATAACATGAGGTACTGGTATTGTAGATCTAATACTGTCTGCAGGTTGAAAATGGTTTATAATCAGTTTCCAACATGTAATTATCATATTCAGCCAGTTTTAAGTCATGATAATAGGTAATTTTTAAAGCTTCTCTGAACTTCTATTATAAAAAGTATATCGCCCATTTATGAGCAGCCCTACCATTTAGCAGATATTAAGACACAACTTTCAGCAAAAGGCTTTAGTGAAACACAAATGATCTTGTCTGTGAGACAAAGATGTTTTTTAGTGAATCTTGAAAGATGCATCAGTGAGTTTTTTCAAAGGAAGATAAAAAGAAGTTCTTGTATTTAAGAGGTCATAGTGTGTGTGTGTAACTCTGTGAGACACTCCAGCAAGACTTTACGATTAATGTTTTTTTTATAAATACATATTTATAAATGATGTATTTCCAAATAAACATAAAATAGTTTGTATGTTTCGGTTTAATCCAGATATTGAACCATTGAAGTAATTATTGTTGCTCGTTGGGACTCCTTACAATCATGTCTGAGCCACACCCACACATCCCACCACCCACCAATAATCTGTAAGTATCTATATGAAAATGTAACCTTTTAAATAAGAGAGCTAAACCAGCAAATCTCAGTATTGTTCAGGAGGGTTTTTTTCCCACCACTGGATGCTGTTTCATTGTAGTAACCAGCTTGTCACTGTGCAGCAATCCTGCAGATAATGCTGCTATTGCAACATACTCTGATACAACAAACAGATTTATTAATAGTCATGATTTACGCAGGAAAAAAAAAGAGTTATACAGATGATTTTCAACATGGCATAATTATATAAAAGACTAGTTATAGCTGCATTAAAACAATATGAAATAATGTGTTTGAAAGCAGCAATTTTGTCAACTTCTTGAAATAATTCTAGGCTATCCTAATCTGATATTGCTGAATACATGTGCATTTTATTATGCAGTTATTATTGACTCACCTTAAAAACAAGAAGCAGAGAAATGATCCTCAATCATTCACTAGTGTGAAAACTGGCCACTGCAGGCTTAATGTTCAGCAAAGCTGTGGCATACGGCTCGAGTTGCAAAAGATAAAAGCAGTAATCAGCATCTCCCAGATGTGTCACTCTTAGCACGTCTGTCTTGGTGTATAAAAACTGCCATCTGTCCATCTACGGCTGCATCGTCACTGAAGAGTTTCTCAGCTCAGAGGCAGTGAGCTGGTACACGCTCTGGGGATATCACCGACAGAAACCACAACCATCACCCCACAAGGCACCCAATGGCAAGAAAGCAGGGAGGATGGGAGAGGGGAGGGGTTCTGGAATAATATAGGAGGAGGAGAGACAACTACAGCAAGGAGGTGATGGGAGTGATAATAACTCAAAGAAAAACAAGCAGGACAGGAAATACATCAAAAGATGCATTGATATCTTCTTAAATAGAAAGTAACTGGTTAGCAGAATGTTTGAATGAAATCTATAAAGGGATGAATGAAAAGAGGAAATCTATTACCAGCCAATTGTAAGGGGGAGAAGAAGGAGGGCCTTGTGTTTGCAGCGAGGTGATTGGATTGTTTCGAAGTGAATGACTGTGCAGATAACAGTGCAGCTGGAAAATATTCTCAATTAGAGTACTAGCCTGTCCAATGAGAAAAGGCTGCAGGCTTTTAGCACATGCAGAAACTATGTTGAACCAAACTAATATTACTGTTACATCTATTATTTCACAAGGTATTGTTTTAAATTAAGTGTGTTAATAGGATAGAAAAAGCACAGCAAGAGAACGGTCAATGTAGACGCAGCAATCCCAAATAATATCCTTATAAAGGAAGAGGAACATCAGGACGATACTGCCCAAAATAGGAAAAGAAAACAATGTCAGGGCAAGGAGGGTTCTACAGGGGTGGCAAGGGGGGCCATTGCACCCCCAGAAAATGAATGGCCTCCCGTGTAGCTACCCCTACCAGGTGATTTGTTGTCCCCCCTGGGATCTAACTCGGTACCCTTGGAGCAAGCAGTTCTTTAAGTCCAATATTGAGACCATCATGTTGAATTTCATACTTTGACATTTTAATGCTGGTACATTAGCAGCAAAAAAACAAAAAAAAAACATTCATAACGATATACTACAAATAAAGAGGACTAATACAGAATATGTGCTCTTTTATGAATTAGTTTTTAGGTTTTATATGGAAGAGTTTGTCTCCAATCACCTTTATCTCTAAAGATAAAGAACATTCCTCAGCCCATTTAATGTATGTACTATGTGGAACCAGAAATCAATTTAAACAGCACCAATACATAAATATGTGTATAGATTTATTGGAAATCTGGTCTGTCTTTAGTCATTTATTTGGAAATCAAAGATGTTGTTTGCATTCATTTTGCTATTGGTTTAATTTGATTAGATTGACCATAAGATGTTTTGGCCCCTACCAGTTTTCAGCCAGCCCTCAGAGCACATTGGCCCCTGCCTAACCACCCCTATGAAAATTTTACATGGAACCACCACTGGTCAGGCACCATGCTAATGCGGGCACCTCTATTTTCTAAATTTGTATCTAAATTCCTAGAACCGCCACTGTGTCAAGGCCTTGGTGGTGGCAGAGGTGATCTACATGACTGAGGCTGCAACGCTAACATCTTAAATCATAAGAGCCACCTGTACCTGTAACATAAACAACAAATCTTTTAACTCTGGGGAATAATTAAAGCTCTAAGTAGCATTAGCCAGGTGGTTAGGGAGAGTATTGAACTTGTATCTTATATGCTCTAACAGGTATACTCTAAAAAACAGGTTTTATTACAGTGGTATCCTTAATTTAGCTCCTTTCATCTTCATATCAACTCTGACCAGCTTGTCTGTTCTTCTTAAAGAAAAGGATCCACACACACTGAGGCAACCAACACCCGGTCTCACCAACGATTAGATTTAGGGGTGATGTGAAGAATTAGTTTTCCTTCAAAAAAAAGGGGCGGTTGGCATCAGGCTTTATTTTAGTAACTACCTGCAAACTAATGACTGGTCTTCTTGAAACTTCCATACCTGTGGAGCAAATTCAATAACTGTTGTCTTGTCAACAGATATCCCACATGAGCAGTTTCATGTCTGTAGCGCCTCCAATGTTTACTTGAAACTCTTAGCTACTTCTCTCCATATAACTCTATTTGATATGCATGTTCATTCTATGTTAGTCGTCACATCTTCAGAAGTTTGAAAATGTACCTCACTTTTTACATTTTAGGTAAAAGGGACCTGGAACTGCTTTTCACTTCCCTACAGCATTTTCACTGACCTTATCTGAAGTGTACATTAGTCTTTGTGATGCTGCTGTTTCAATAAGGATTTCTCTTAATTGTTTATCACAATTTCTATTTACACTACAGGCAATTTCCAAAATCAACTGGTTACTCTGGACTTTATCTTCAAGCATCTGAGTGAGGGATACTAAAAAAAGTGGGTATCCAAATCATTTTAGACAAAAAAAAGGAAAGAAGCCCATGCCACTGCATTCATTCCACTTCACAGGTATATATTTCAGTTTAGTTATTGCTTAAATTATTAATCCAATACATTAAAGAATGTGGTAAAAATGTAATAGAAGAGTGGAAATAATGTCGCAAGGCACAGAATATATCCAAGTGAAGAAAAATATAGGCACAAACCTTCATAACAAAAAAGGATTTACAGGTGCTTCATTGGGGTATTTGTGCTCTACCCTTTAATTATAACATGTTTCATAGAAAAATCCTCTAAATGTTTGCCTCAAGTTATGCAGAACCGCTGTGAAAGAACCAGTGTGACCCTTCATCACTGATACACTCTTGTTGACTAAACCACAACAACTCTGGATACATAGATAAATGTTGAGATTATATCTAAATTAAATTAATTAAAAATTACTACTTTTATTAATGAGAGATGAGACAGTCCAACAAAAATCAAGATTTGACCTGATCCTTTTTTTTTGTCTTTTTTGCCAGGCTCTAAACATTAGAAAAACTAATACTGCTACAAAAATAAATATAAACAACTTGGAACAGCTATAAATAAGTTGACTGTCTGTGAGGGGCTGTATCGTTAGCAAAGTGAGCCACAGTCAGAGTTCAGTCCTCAAACTCTGCTGCATAAAGCACCTGCTGGAACTTCATCCGGACCTCCATCCTTTTTTTAATGGTGAGCCTCTTCAACGAGGGTAGCAGACTGAGCAAAAACAGTTCATCCTCATCTCTGAAATTGCTGAACACGTCTGCAGAGCTTATCTCAGTGTCTGTGGCTATTTGTTTTCTGCGTTTAAGAGATGGTTCAATGACCTTTTGGGAGCTTGGAGTCGGCTCTGCAACAGCAAAACTGGTAGTGACAACTGGAACAGGATCCAGCAACCTCTTCTTGTCTTCTTCATGTTCTTTTTCCAGGTCGTCTCCTCTACCAGTTGTCTGTATGCCAAAAAAAACATAAAATAATCATTGTGACATATTCCTCAACACATACCTTATCACAGTTTGGGTGCAGTATTATCATCCTACGATTATTATCATCAAAATGCTAAGTAAAATGTGATATAATGAGATACAGTAAATGTTGCAAAAGCAGTTGGGCAGGAAAAGAGATAGTGATGCAAACTGGAATCTGTTTCAGTAGCTGGATAGTATTGGATCGACTTGATCTTATCTTACACCTTGACCTTGACTATTGAGATTTGGTCTAAGTTGGGACTTTACTTCTGAACTGAGTTAACAAGCATAAAGGATTAAAAAAAATTACTCCTGGTCCATTGTTCACATAAAGCCTCTAAAAACACATTTGCAGCTTTTGTTGAGCTTTTGTTGTATTTTTTGGTCTTTTGTCATTTACTTCCCCCAGCATTTTTTACATTTAAACTGCAGCAGATCTGAAACATGTTTGGGCTTAAGAATCATGCATAACAATAGAAAAAAGCCTCCAATCTTCTCTTAATAAAAGTTAGGTAAACAGAACCAATTTTTCGTGTCTTTTATTTTGAAGGAATACAAGCGGATGTTGTTAAAGTTAACCACCAGTGATTAAAATAAACAACAAAGCAATGTGAACGGTCCTGATGATCAGGTGTTTTTTACCTATTTTTTTTATTATTATTTCTGAGAAAACAAAAGAAGTTAGAAACTGATTGAGTCTCATTGCGAGAGTTAAATATCAGAAGCTGCTCGTCTAAGAAGCGTAAGAGACTCTTGAAATTACAACCACCTCTTCTGGCTCCCCCATGCCTCCTCCGACCTCCGCTCGCAGTTTAACATGTGAGGTGAGCCAGGCCATCTGGCTAAACAGCCCCGGGACCTGCATCTCCCATGGGATGTCGCTTTCTTCCTGCTGGGGGAACTGTCTCCTGACCAGCCGCTTTCTTGCTTTACAAAACTTGTCACGCAGATTTTTCCATAACAGCTTCGCCTCTTCTTCGGACTTCCCCATGGCGGCTCCGATTTCTTTCCACGCCAAGTGTCCCTTCACGCTGTTTCTGTAGTCCCGGCGCGACTGGTCGTAAAGGTTCGGGTGTTCGCGCACCAGCTCCGCCAGCTTCTGTTCGGTTGCGTTCATCGCTGCACTCAGACCGCTTCACCGCGACGTCCTTTCGCCCAAGGAATACGACCCTAAGACTGGCTTTCAGACGGAAGTACGAAGCTGGCAATTCAAAATAAAAGTGTTTTATTTAAACGGTTCTTTTTTTTTAAATGTATTTCATCTGTTGAAGTGAAGCCGTTGCAGCTAAACACAATGTTCAAACAATTTATGTTATGTTTACTCAGGACTTGTGGGCTTCTTTAAACTGCTTCCTTCCTTGTAATTGACTATTTTCAAAGAAGACAATAAATCACTCCAACAAGTGTAAAAGATATACAGTATAGCTGTAGTGTTATCACACTAACCTTGACACATTGGAGTGACTGACTCTTTAGACATTTATAACAATGCAGAACCTTCAAACAAATCATAAACATATGTAAGGAGGACGATCCAGGGCACCGTGTTTAAACACCACTTATGAATTCCTGCTAAACTTAGTTTAGGAAATTACCCTTGTTTAAAAAACAAAGTTCACCGCTATCTTGCTAAAAAGGACTATGTTGAATACCTTTCATATATTTCTGTATAATAAACATATAGCAGGTTTGACATACCTATGTGAAGCTTTTTAAAAGCTCGCTTGCCTATTCTTTGGACTTGATGACCCTTCTGGTTCCAGAGAAATGTTCTCCTTCTAAATGAGAAAAATAAGTCCCTTTATTATCGGTTGGTTCATGGATGAATGGACGGACGGACGGATGGATGCTTACGAGTAAATTTAGAGGAATATCTCTGGAGATTCTGTCTTTAAGACTTGTTATACCCATTAGGGTATGATGTCTTGGACAAAAAGCTGAATATTTCTTTCCACTTTGTTTCCATACCCCTTTATATATGGTTTACCCTGTGTAAACCATATATAAAGGGGTTTACACAGTTTTATTCATTCAGTCTTTATCACAGTCATAACATATCACATCAACCAGCTCCTATTAGCACCAATTATTTAAAAAGAAATGGCCTACTCCAAAAAAACAAGAAAGAAATAGATTAGATAAATAGAATAAGATTTTTTGAAACCACTGAAATAACACAGACGAAATGAAACTTCTACATGTAGGACGTCTCGATAAGAGGGCTTTTAGGTGAGCAACCTGTGATATATATTTGGTCTGCGTATTGTGCAGAATTGCACAAGAATTGATGGGTAGATCAGATAGGCCAACTAAACCCCACTAATGTAAAATGGAAAGTTGGACTCCGGAGGGCATTCATTGCCAACCTCCACAAGGAGAGTCAGTAAGCCATAGAGGTTATCGCTAAAACAGCTGTATGTTTAAAATCCTGGATCCAGGCATACAACCCCTGGCAAAAAGTATGGAATCACCAGTCTTGGATGAGCACTCATTCAGACATTTCATGCTGTAAAACA
>JAUZNJ010056203.1:0-29003 GCA_034780135.1 Jordanella pulchra | reverse complement strand
TATATATATATATATATATGTATAGAGGACCATGTGACTCCCATTGATTTTTAGTCATTTTCTAACCCTTTCTTTGGCCTAACCCCAATAAACCTAAACTAAACCATTATAAGTCTAAACTTGATCCCAACTAAACCTAATTCCCACCTTAATCTTTAACCTAACCATAAAAAAAAGCTAATGAGGACCTTGAAAACTTTACAACAACCAGTCCACAGTTTGGTGGTGAGATTGGAAAAATGGTTCTCATTCTGAGACAGGAGCACACACACATACATTTTAATATAATTAAACTATCAATGTTCCCTTGTCTTCTTAAAGAATAACTAAGAAAAAATAGATCCCTTTTTATTGCAGGGAAACGGGACATATGCTGCAAAATAAGGAACTGAATATAATTTTTGTAATAGCGAGATAACTGATAAAATGATCTCCTAAAGCTTTAGGCATGCAAATGTATTTCACTTTCCCAACTACCAAGTACCGAAATTCTTAACAAGAATCCAACAAATGTTTATCTTCTTTTAAACTGCATAATTCATAATGTACTATAGAAACAATCCTCAACAGGTAACGTATTAATGTAGTGTTAATCGGTAACTGGACACTTTGGACTCATAGTGGAGACCAGCTGTTGAAAGCAATAAAAAACAGTTGAGATTCTAAACAATATCACGGGGGGGGGAAGAGAAAAGATTTGAATAATACTCTAAAGAAAACTTGGAATATCCATTTTGTCACTATAAAAGTTGGATCTCCGTCAGTCCCTTTGTAATGTGGTACTAATGCAACTGTCAAAGCGTCCTTCACTGGGTTCTCAGATGTTAAGATTTTGTGAATTTGGACAGTCCTTAAATAAAGCTTCTATTCAGTGTAAGTATTTAACTACTGTGCGCGTTTTATATTTAAAAGTGAAGGTGATCAAAGACCCTTTCATTTATAAATGGGACCCTTTGATGAAGCTAAACTATGCTGACATCTGTAAACGCAATTGATCAGTTATCCCACATTACAAATATAACATTTAAATTTCTGTCCATGCATAACTATCACACATATTAGCTGTACTTTAAATCTGAATTAAATAGTAACACTAACAAATGGATTATGTTAGTATAAGTCTAGATGTGCAGAACTAGAAGCAGTTTATATTGTGATGTACAAATGTTTACGTACTGTCTTCCTTCTACTAGATAAGAGCATCCCACAGTTCTCTCTGTATGGAGGGGTCAGGATTCCAAAATAAGACGCACAATAAGAACTGACTGAATGAACACTTCTGCTCCCTGATACATCAGCGTCTTAATTCTTCTGCCTATCTTCCTTTTGAATAGAAGAGTCATGTTGCCGAAGGCAGAAGCTCGGTGACATTATGTCTGCTGCATTTCAATTCATTCAGCATTATTACTTGCTGCAGGGGAAGCACTTATCATCCAACCTTAAAGGATACTGTGAGTGTGTGTGGCTATTTCTCCAGCTACTCACTCTATATTTTATTTGAGAAGGGCTATTTGTTAAAGTAGTTGACTGTGACCTTGGGAGGATTTTTGAGTAAAACGAGGCCTTTAAGTCCAAAGCAAGCCTCTCAGTATCCTGAGCAAACCCTGAACCACCGTCACTGACATTTCTTGATGAGGAGGGACTGCATCAAAGGGAGTCAGAAAGGAGGATGACGGAGCTTCTTAACCTTTCTCTGTGACCAGAGTAAGGAGGAGATTCATCTTAATTGTTTTGAAGGATATCTTCTTTTGATCATGATCCAGCATAACATACATTGACCGATAAATATAGTTTTGCTTTTTGGCTCAGGTCCTTCCTCACGACAACAAATCAGTGAAGCTCCTCCATTACTGCTCACAAGCCCCTAGTTTATCCATCCATCTCTCGCTTCGCTTAGTCATTATTCATGAACAAGACGGCGAGATATATAAACGCCTCTGCTCTAGGCAAATGTACGTGAAATCACATTCTCCATTGGCTCTAAATTTAGTTAAAGATTTATCAGCCCCTTAAATGTAAAATATTCATCAGAATACAGACTTGAAATCAATTAAAAGCTGCAAAACTGATAATCATTTAAAAAGGTCGAAAACCCCCATTGTCAAGGTAAAATTTCACAAAACTTACCTGGCATCCTCTTCTCTCAATCTCATTGATGCATTTCCATATGATCAGTGGCACCAATAGCCCCGTGTTCTCCCTCTCCACGACCCGCCATGCCTCAACTCCAAACACCTGTGGCTCCCTGTCTCCATCTGGTCCACCGTCCAACGAGTTCTGCCACTGTTCCAACAAGTTCAGCTTGACGTAGATCAGCCCGCGCGGCTCTAGCTTCACTGCTAGCTGATGTGTACGTGTCACTCTGAAGAGCGCAGGCAGCACCACTGTGCCGTGGCAGCAGACACGGTTCCGTTTGGGCGTGGGTTCCCAACTGAACACCACAAGCTTCAGGTGCTGGGCGTTCTCCAACTCAATGTTGAAGGTGTGATCCATATCGAGGAAGGATGTTCGACAAGTCAGTAGGGCAGTTCGTGCTTTATTAACTGAGTCCACCTGGATTGCACAGTAAACATCCCGGGAGTCAATGCGTGGAGGTTTGAGGTCCTCAGCACCGTAAAAATGGAGACTCATCAGTCCAGAGATGTACTGGCTGCACTTGGGCTGATCTGTGAAGCTGTAATGACGGAAAGCATCAATGTCCAGCTCTGTGCCATTTAGTCTAGAACTTCCTCCCTCCATCTCTTTGCCTTTCCCACCCTTTCCCTCAGCAGGTCCATGTTTACCAGATTTGGCAACCAGCTCTGGTGAGTCACCATCACTGAGGTAGCCTCCTTTGCAAGCTGACTTTGAGCTGCCGTTACTCTTCTTCTTGTTAAAGCTTTGCAGTGTTGAAACGCTGCTGTCTAGGTGATATCGTGAGATTACATTTCGGCTGGCCTGCCCACCTCCGGATGGAGCTAACCGAGGAGGGCATGACGTCTGAGAGACAGCGTCAGGTCCGCTAGCGTTGACCCGAGGAGAATGGGATCTTGGCTCTCCCTGATTGTTTCCACTGCTACTTGTACCGTTATTCTGGGTCCCTTTGACGCTGAGTTTTCGGCTAAGTTCAGGGAGCTTCTTCATCTTCATGGAAATCTTCCTGACTGTACGTGGGGACTTGATCTTGTCTGGGAAAGACCAGTTGATGGAGCTGCTCTTCTTGGTTGGGTTTGGGCTGGATGGAGGTGAGAAGCTAACAGCATTGGGCAGGTCAAGTCCATCTAAAATAGAAACCACAGAGCAAAGGAAATCCATATTAAATACACGATTTGCTGTTCAAAACCTTTTTCCATATGGCAGTTCAGAATATAAATGTATAAAGACAAAAATCAACAAATGGACACCATATCCAAGTTTTCCAAATCAGTATGACCTCTGCTTTCTCTATAGAATATACCTTTTACCTGCGATTACGAGTAATTACACAATGTCTAGAGGAGAGACACAAATAAGACATAAAACCAAAAGAAAGGTACGCAGGACCCATAAATTACAGTCTCTTAGGAAGGTGGTACACCTTTATGGCATATCATCATATGATTAGGCTTACATGCAGCCCAGTAATCCACTGGTAAACACAATCTCTGTGTAAGACTTTACATAAACAGAAGAACACTGTATAGTACAGTTCTAGTCTCCATATGCAAACCCCAGACAGTCTCTAAGAAACAACGTCAAAGAAAAAGGTTTAAGAAAACAAGATATTAGGTCTACTTGCTAAAAAGACTGTCCACAAAAAGACATATTAGTTGGTGTCCTGTATCTGTTGAATTAATCCGTGACAAAACAGAATCGGTTGTACTTCATTTTTTTTTAAATTAGCTTTTATTTATATTATCTAGACTAACAGGAATGTTATTAAAATAAGACTCAAGGATAATTCAAAATGATCACGAGTTTGGCTTTAGCTAAAAACTGTCAAAAAAAACTTAGACTTAAAGGTTATATGAAGAAATGATTCGGTATACATATATATTTAAATATATAAAAGGCATAGACAAAATGTCTTATTAGCCTCCAGGATATCTAGTCCATATATGTATATAGAAACATTTTGTTTTGGAAAAGTTTTTAAAAAACCTTGTTTTTGTGCAATAAGCCTCAGTTTACTTGTGGACAACCTATGTAGAAAATTTTCCTCCTGAATTAAAATGGACAGGAACTGGAAATAAATTTGTCATTTTGGATTAGCTAAATTGATATAAAAAAAAGATGCAAAGGAGAAAGTGAGAAAAGTTCTGCCAACATCTTCAGCTCTAGTTTCACAGGAGACCTGCTGTGCTATTCTAGGGTGCTGGTCTGAGGAGTGAAAATACAGAGGTGTAACAGGATGTCGAGAGGGTAAGATGGGGAGCAGGAGCGAGACAGGGAGTAGCCCTGCAGATCAGGGACAAAGGCTCCCCTTGTCCAGGCACTCGGAGGTCTGGAGGGTCGACTGGAAGGCTGGCAAGCTGGCTGGTAAACGTGCAAATGAACACAGCTTTTCTCATCAAACCCCCTTTTAGACAGATGGAGTGGTCCTCGCTTGCAACAGCGCCATGTCAGATATCCAGACAAAAGGGGCTCTGAGAATGGAGAATATGGGCGGAGGGCCCTTGAGGAGCAAATTTACCAAACAACATCCAAGGAGGGGTGGAGTACACAGAACTAAAGTCAAGTCAAAAACATGGCTTGTAGAAGTGAGAGGACTTATACTGCAAACAACACACTCAAATTTCACCTTTTAAGTCTAATTTTAAAGTAGGTGTTTAAAAAAGAACTAAATATTGTAAATAGTCATTGTGTGTTTTCACCTAATATTTCACACATGACCTCCAACCACATGTATTCTGTAAAACCAAACCAAGAAGAATCTACAGAAACGTCTGAGTATTATTATAGGAGCTTGAAAAATATCCTAATCCTTTTGTTAATACTGCAATACGCCTGGTGATCAGAATCAGAAAGGCCTTAGGAAAAAAAAACTAATTAGAAAAAAAAGCTGCGCATGGAAGGCTGCTAACATAAGCCTGACCTGCTATCATCAGGCTCACAGTCAATTGGAGTCGCCCATTTGGTGAATGGGCGACTCCAACAATGAGGAACTGACCATCAGCCAGCCTGCAAATATTGCTACTTGTGTAACTTATCAACTATTGTGTAAAAGACTGGAAATGATAGATACCAACGTTGCATCCACATTAAGTCACATACACACAAGTCCAATTTTTCCACATAGCCTCGCACAAAGGAAAAAAAGGGGGTATAAATGGTCTTTAAATATATTATTAATAAGTATTTTAAAAACCTTTCTCCTAAAAACAATTGAACATAAATTTAAAACACTTTCAGGAACATTGCATTAGTAAAGTACCAGGTAAAGAGTAATTTCATTTATAGACTTTCATGCCTTTATACTGAAAGAAATGAGCAGTTTAACTAGTTTTAATGGTCAGCGTCATCAATCAGCTCGGTACTCAGCTGCCATATTTTATGCTGTAATACTAGTTGCAAAATCTTCACAAATGAAACTACCAGGACAACTTTTCAAAGAAAACTATGTTGACCACTGAACGACAGAGCAAAAATATGCATATAGTAATGATTTTAGTTGTGAACAGACACACAACTTAAAAGCTGGGTCCTTTATAGCCTTGGACCTGTGGTGGCAGCCAGCAGAGTAATGCAACACCTACAAGGTGGATGCTTTCACACTCAACCCTCAAGGGCTATGTTCTGGGGTCAAAAGGCCATGAGGTCCACATTCCACTAGGTGTCACCTAAGCCGTGTAATTGAATCCACCCAACATTTTTACATGCACTTGCAGTCCCTACATTACTGTAACACAAAGAGAGAGTGCATACAGGCATTTATAAAAAAAACAGCAGACACAGGGCCCCTTGACCCTGCCACCCCCTCTGGCACCCGGCCGCTGACAACCTTAAACAAAGGCAAGGAATTTATTACCCTAATATTTCACCACGCTAGCATTAAGCAGGTGCAGGGTGACGACGTGCACGTGATTTACAAACTTATCATTTGCTTTTGTGTTATTCTATCAGGATACAAATTGCCCCTGTAGCCTGCAATGCAAGATAGATTGCAGATTTAGCACCAAGATAGTTGAATGATCCCAACATGTGTAGAGAAGAAGAAGATGAAAATGAGCCTCAGTAAAAACTGATAAGTGATGCGGGGGAAACGATACTCTGCTGCTCCTGGTCGCCTCTGCAAGAACCACCCCTATTCACTTGTGTGTCTGTTTTTATAAAAACAAAAAAGCCAGAAGTTTGTGTTAAATGTAAAAATGGGGGTGGGGGGCATGGTGTGTGCAGACAAACATGGCTAGTGTAAATAAAAGTGTGAATGGCATGCTTGTCCTGTTCTCCTGAACTAGGACACAGGCCAGAGCTGCCTCCTTCTTACTTTGCTTTACATATTTCGGTGCTGGACGGCAGAAGTCTGGCTGTTGCTCTGCAATAGTTATGAAATCCTTGCTCATATACCCTGCTTATACATAGCATGCAGAGATTCCTACTAGAACAGCGTGGCTCCATGCCAAAGCAATACTTATCTGATTTAATTCTTGTACTACTGCAGAAATGTAACCCTGTAACCCGACAGACAGCATTGGTGCTAATTCTGGTCAACACGTGACTATAGAGTAACAGCTCTTGGAAGGTGATAAACATCTGCAATAGAATAATAAATTGTAGACAAGCCCACATCTAATGACTTCCTCAATACATTAAATGAATATTCCTGCCAGTAATTTATGTAAATATCTTTTCTTGGATTAAAACAAGGGATTAGGGAAGAAATAAAATGGAAGATGGATTATAAATCACTTTATAAATTTCCTTTGAGACAATCTGGAAGAACTTTGTGAAACACAGTTTAAGCTGAGCAGTTCAGTTTTAGGAGATGCCTCCTATAAAGATAAAATATGCCCAAGAAAGACAAATGAAAGGAAAATTATTCAGTATCCAACCGTTATACAGAGGTAACCGTTTTTAGCATTTCATATTAAAGCTTAAGAGAAGAAATACTTGATCCCCAGACCTTTATTATATTCATAACAGGATGTTCATAATTGTCTCACCTCTACCTCTCAATATTTTATTTCTAGATTTCTCTTTATTTAGGAAAAAAACTCAAAAGAATAAGAAAAACTGCATTGTTGTTGTGTTCTGTTGAGCCTTTTATTTATCTGCTCTGAGGCTGACCATCCCTAAAAAACATTAGTGAACTAAAAGAAAGTCTAGACATTTTGTAAAAAAGAAAATAAAATCAGACAAAAAAAAGAAAACATCTTCTTTTCTAATATGGAAACAGCTTGTTGCTGCTGTTTCCAGCTGAGTCAGCAGGTTCTAACAAAGAGTGAAAAAAAATCTGTTATTGTTTTATTTTCTGACTGGACAGTCAATATCCAAGGCCAGTCTTAGACTCAGCTTGTTCCATTAATTAATTGGTTTCTTTATGTATCACTAGGAAACATGATAAAAAGTGTTATCAGTTATTAACACCTAGTTTTTTTAAAATACATTTGAAAAAATCAATTTACCCTGAAGAGCTCATATATTCGAGTGGGATAGATAATTTCTCACTAAGGATGTCATTAGACCTCCTTAGTTAATAAAAACGTTCAAAAGGTATAACAAGTTTAATAATCTGATGACATTCTCCCAGCTTTGTCCTGATTATTTTAATTTATCCAAAACGGAGATCTTTGGCCTTTTTCCCAGCAAATTTTGTGATGAAATCATGAACCGTATTGAAACCACGCAGTGAGAAAGCTACGTGACCTGAACTTCACTTTTAATGTTAAGGAATCTGTTCTGGTTTTCATGCGTTGCTTGGACAATGTTGCTGCTGACTCCCTCCAGACCCAAACCATACAATTATCAGTCAAGATTAGCTTCCCAAGACTGAACTCTGAGGTTTGAACTCTCTGTCTATAACCTGACCAACCAAGGCCAAGTCTCTAACACTACAGCCAGCGAGACCAAAACAACTCCAGAAATAGCTCCGATCCAGTTTTGAGTGCTGGCCAAGTCGGATTCCCTTAAACGGGCTCCAAAGAGAACAAGAGGTTGGAAACACAACAGTGAGTTCACCCACCCCCAAAGTCCATCAATCATTATCGTCCATACAAACAGAGCATTCAGATGGACAAAAAAAGTCACTCAATAGGCAGCACACAAGGAGTCTGTAGTGTATCCGGTGCAGGAAAAAGAAGCAGCCAACCAGACAGAGGGTCATCTACATCTATACAGCTTCATTAATTCAGGAGAACTCACTATTCATACCCCAGAAATGAAAGAGGCATGTCAATTTTCTGGTGATCCAGATGAAAATTGATTCTTTTTGGAGCATATTTCCATGTTTAACCAGAAACAGAAAGCCAAGAGATAAGTAGGAACTGTTGGAATTCAATAGTTTTAGCATAACTCAACATCTTTGACTTCTATACGGTGGAACATATGATAATATTTATGTGCTACTAGTCAACACATAAAATACATTTGCTGGAACAGCACATTATGAAAGCTTTAAGATATACCAATAGTTGGTTCAATAAAATGTGTCATTTATTGAACCAGACCTCTTTATCCTGAGCCGTTAGTAAGAAACAAAAGACTTATGATGAAGGTCAGTAATTGGAATCTGTTTAAATAAGTGAGTCGGAGCTGGAAGAGGAGTCTGCTCTGTAAAAGCAAGCCAGTCTGTCTGTGGGGGGGCAGTAAGGTGACGTTTTATTTGCCTGGGGCAGCAGCTGCTACGTACTTAAAGGAGGGTGAAGGAAAAAAATGAGAACGCTGTCTTTAACCAGAACTGGAGCAGAAGATAAAACTCCTTCTGGCGTTCGGTCTAATGTAAGAGTCCAGGAAAAGAAACAAGTCTGATGGGCAAAGCTAGATCTTAGAAAATACCCAGATGGCTTGAAGCTGACATGGCTAATGGCTTTGGCACTTCTGTTCTCATGAACTGTTGACTGCATCAGGAGGAGAGTTCACTGAATCAAAACATATCAGTTTATAAGCTAAAAAAGCAAAAGAAAAGCTTCTTTTTTTAATTTGACAAATCAGCCAGAAGTTTATTTTCTTCCCAAATGGTGTTTGAATAATGTATTAAAGTTCTCAATCTTTTCATTAAGCAATGAGACACTAACAGCTTATTGCAGGCTGCTGTTTAAAACAGTTTAAAGAGGAGGAGTGTCCCTCTGCAGTCAATACAAACTCTGTTAACAGCGACCACAATCCCCACAGTAAACTCTGAAGGTCGAGGCCATTTATAACTGAAGACCAAGGAACACAGTGGACCAAAAAGAACCTCCTGTGTTTCCGCATGGCACCAACAAGTTGTGAGGATTGCTGACGACACATAGCAGCGCACGCAGGTCAGTTAGTGTTAAGGTAAAGTGAGGGATGGCGTCACCGAACCCGCTGGAATCAACTGCAAAGTCAACATGCAGCCGGCAGTTCCGGAGTCGGAGGGAAAAGGGGGGAGAAAAAGAAAACAACACTGCTACTCGTTGCTCTCATTTTCACAGCAACAAGTAAAACCACAGCAGCACAGAGCTGCAACTAATGGCTGCTGAAAAACACAAGATTTACTGCAAGGAATGAGCTTAGCACAGGTTTCTGGATGGTAGTGGAGTGTAGAGTACATAGCCACATTCACATTTTGCAAATTATTTTATTTGACTACAGTACCTGAACTGGAAGGAAAGCAATACATGGTTTTCTATTTTTAAATAATGGCATTAGTAGTATGTCCTATTCTGTGCCTGTCCATTAACCAATAAAAAAACCAAAAAAAACACTGAAAGCTTATACCTAAACTGAAACATGTAAAGACCAGTGCGATCCACATGACAGAGGCCTGTCAACGAGGACTCTATGGGGGGCAGCGATTCACTTTCACTTTGCAACTCTAATCTTATCCAACAATGGCAAGAAAGAAGTTATTAAGTAGTAGTACTTAAAGTTTTTTTACAAGCCAGGCAGAGGACATGAAAACGTAAAGCAGGAGGTTCTGGTTGGATGATTTGACCCACAGTCAAAAGACTACATAAATAATAAACAGCACATTAACCTGAAGAGATTATTCCGATAGTGAAACAAGGCAGTGGCAGCATCAGTAAGTAAAACTAAACTTTATGTTGATTTAAAGGCTATTTTATCAAAGTAGAGGAATTTATAAACAACCAATTAACGTTCTTGTTCTCAATGAAGCTAGCTAATAGAGCAACGTTCCCAAAATAAAGCTTAAAGGAATAAATATATAGTTTCAAGAAGTTTAAGGTCTTAGTGACAGATTTTCCGCCTCAAAGAACAAAAACCACCGTCACTGTGTTCAGTTCAAGCCATCAAATTGTCACTGTGAGAAATAAGAGCCCAGCCACGAGCCACACTATTCACGCTGCCTTATTGTTCGTACTACTGTAATAGCTGTTGCGTGCCACAGAGAAGTGTTGTAATTATAGGCTCAGATGAAGATGTGCCAAATAGTTCAAACTACTATGTTTCCACATCACAGAGAACAAAAAGTCAGAAGTCTCTCTAAAAAAAAGAAGAGAGAAAAGGACAGGACCTTCTGAGATGGGGGCCGTGTGCTGGCTGTCATCATTCTGTCGTCGCTTTCAGGCGCAAATCAGAGGCAAAGAAAGTGAAAGAAAAGCGCAGTGATTCATGTTGGTTTATTCAGAAACTCTAAAGGTCAAGAATCTTTTGTATTTATGAACAAAAAAAAAAATCCAAAGATTACAAATTGTTTTTGTGAACTTGTGAAGTAAGAGGATTCATTCTGCTCAGGAATGTTGGAGCTGAATTCCTTCTGTCTAATATCTGTCTGAGCTGAACTAATGTGGGACATCGATACGGGAGGATATGATTAGACGGCGTTTGACTCCTGTCCGCTCTGATAAAAAAAGAACATAACAAGAAAAAGACAGTTGTCTGTTTAGATAATTAGGTTTACTTCTAAGCTTTACACACATAACAAGCTTTTCATAACTTTAGGTTTGTAACTTATTTGTTGGCTTCCTTTAAAACAGTTAGTTGCTAAATATTTTATAGCTTGAGATCTAACTTTTTGAAGAGCAATAGAGTATGTCTCTTGATTAGGATCTTCATCAACGTTGGCTATAATTAAGTGTGCGCATTGCCACAAATATCTGCCAGGTGATTGAAAAAGGCAAAAAAGTAATTGGCCCTCAAGCATCATCTCAATAAAATAAATGAAAAAGCTCGGATGACTAAGTCGACATAAAGCAAGAAGCAATAAAGTGTTTTTCTTTGGTCTTACCTGTTGGTCTGCTGGTGCAGGGCCCCCCCTCCTCTGGATGCTTGCACGCAAGCATCTGTCTGTGCAGATGCAGGGCCTCCATGGAATGTGCAGCATTCCCCTGATTCAACTCTCCAGAACCGCTACCAAGACCTTCCACGCCTGCATCCGGCCCACTAGAGCTCTCTCCAGTCCAGCCAACATGAACCAAGTCCACTCCTATGCCGGGCCTCCTCTGCACTTCGCCTCGAGGTGGGACGATGAGCCGTATGCAAGGCCGGCGGGAAAGTTCCAGTTCATCATCCTCTGGGATCGGGTTGTACCAAATCTCCCCCTCATCATCTGCGTCGTTTTCTTCGGACGGGTCCGCACTCCGCGGATAAGGAGACCCCTTAGACTGACCAACGACCACCTAAAAACAAGAAAGATGGAAATTCTACTCAATTTATATGTAATGACTTCATCTGAAGAGACCATCTTCTTCTTCTACATGACTGATGGTTCTTCTTTTTTTCAGCTTGGTCGTGCAAGATTTGTGAATTGAACGGTACTCTCTGACATATTCAAAACTTGTTTCTCTTTTGTAGTTTGTTGTGAAGTCGTATCCTGTGTTAAATTTATCCACACCGACTCATCTGCTGTAATGCTTGATTTTTGTGATGTTTTTTTCCAGCTTCCTGCATCCAGATGAGATCTAACACACTGTTGGTTTCTAAGGCACTTGGCTCTACTACATTTGATTCCATGTATCGGAGTAAAGGGGCTGAATGTAATCTAAATGAATGCATCACTGTCCTTGTTTTCATTATTATTTGACAAACATGTACCAGAGGTTCCTGTGATCAATCCCTGACCCAGGGTCCTTCTACCTGGACTTTATATGTTCTCCCTAAAGGTTCCCTTCAAGAACTTTGGCTTCCTCCCACAGTCCAAAAACACTACTTCTAGGTTAACTTGTGGCTCTAAATCGCCCTTAGATGTGAGTGTATGTATGGGGTTGTATTTCTCGTGTTGCCCTGCAGTGGACTGTCACCTGTTCACACTTTCAGTTATCCACCCATTCACATGCTAAAGCTGGAAAACTACACTGTAGCCACATTTACCCTGGAGCAGACTGACTTCCTCACAATCAGCTGCCAGTAACATGACTAACAAAAAATAAAAAGCATACTAGAAGACCTACTCTATTGTACCCGTTTCTCTTCTTTAACATTGGCTAAACCAACAGGCTCATTTTAAGCAAAGTCATTCTAATTCCTATCCTTCTATGGAGACGCTAACCTGAGGGATCTGCAGATGAACCGGCCGTGGCGGTGCTCCAACTGTGGATCTTACGAATTCTGGCAAAGGAACGGGAGGAGAAAGCTGATGGGAGCCCTGGCTGCCTTCCTCAGCTCCCACAATCCCTTGCAGCTCATCCCTGGTGCAGTGACTTTTTGGCTGGGAGCTCTGCTGCAGCCAGTTGCGCTTTTTGGACACGGTGATGGTGGTGGTGAGCTGTGGGCTCCATGCTGAAGGCTCGTTGGGCGGTCGGCCTGCCTCTCTTCCCGTTACACATGGAGTGTGGAAATTCTCAATGAAAGCTGAGAGAGTGGAGGAAACAAAGGAAGACCGCGAGAGTCACTGCATCGTGCCAGAAGATAGTAAAAGGATTTGGCTGCGATAAGAAGAGCAACTTATCATCACCTTGATTATTATCATTTCAGTAATTAGTGACGTGAACTGAATTAGAGAAGTGAATTTTTTTATCTCAAACTATACAAGTCAGGACAAGTTGAGGAAAACGTTTGCATCGTGAAACCACAAGTGTGAGAGTAAGTAACACTGCCAGCCGGTTTTACACATTTTACTGCTGGTATAATAATTCTAATATATTTTCTGGGAATAAAAGATAAGCTGAAAATAATCATTAAAAAACACCACAGATCAGATTTAGTGGTTTTATGGTTACTTTGGATGGACTAGCACCATTTTAAGAGTCTGCTTTGGGATTCTTTCAATTTAAAGAGGAAATTGGGAAATTTGCACACATACCCTGCATTGTAATGAATCAAAAACGGAACACAAAAAATGATATAAAACAAAGAGACTGATGGAGAAATATGTAGAAGAAGATTCCAATGATGAATATGCGACTTGTATGATTGCACTTAATGTTTAAATGAAATAAAGAAAGCAGTTCCTCCATTAAAATTACACTTTACTGTGAGGTACGAATAATATGTAAAGATTTATCACAGAAGAAGAAGAAAAAAAACAACTATGTTCAGAAGTGTGACAAGGAAAGCATAGTGCTGAGGGCGGCCAGGGTCCTGCTCCAACTTGTAGAGCAGGCTCATATAAAAGACTGTTTTGATCCCCTCCAGCTCTCAGACGAGCCCCTCCAACTTGCTTTAATGCCAGCTTCTATACTTCTCTAGAATTTCTTTTACACATGCCTGACTTGCAGAGCACATCCAGCATAAGATGCTGCATAGAATATGAATATCTGGGATGGTGCCAATAAAGGGGGAGATTGAGTTGTTTTTTAAGGTACTATGTGAACAGATAATAGAATATCTATTAAGTGCAAAGAGCAAAAAGACAAACTTTCTTCACAGCAATGCATCAAACACATCTGTAATCATTTTAGAGAGTCCCAGTGCTGCATTTATGTGGCTGATCACAAAAGTCTTAAATCAACTTTAAATATAGATGAAAATATATTGGATTATTGTGGGTAGATTTATTTCTGAATGTATTCAGTCAACCAGCTTTACATCATGTTATACAGCAGCTATAGGTCTCAGCAAACAAATACCAGGTTAATGAACTCCTCAAGGCTCTATTCTCAGGAAAACTGGATTTAATATCCAAATATTCCCTCTCATTTAAAATAGGTAGGATCACAACAACTCTGAAAACTTGTATGCTGATAACACAACCTTATATTTCTGTATGATTAGAAGATAACCACAGTCCATTAGTCACTAAGTCGCTGTTTCCATAATCTTCATGAGTGCATTGGTCAGAATTTCAACCAGCTTAACAAAGAAAAGACAAAATACAGGATTACAGATTAACAGCTCTTAACCAGATACAATTAGGCCAAAAGACTATTATTCAGAACAATGTGGTGTGATTATACCTAAATTCTAACATCTTCTTTAAATCATATAAATACAATCAATTTATTGTATGTAAAATTATCGCTTCTAAAAAGTCGTCTAAACACTCTGAACATTTGTCTATCAGGGGGAACCATCTAGAAAAAATCTTCACTCATTAGGAACAAATTTAAACATGGAAAGGTAGATTTTCAGCTTCTTATTTTTATTATAGTGTGTATTTGTTTGAGTTAAATGTTTTTTTGATGTTGCTTTGTTTTTTTAGCATTCCTCTTGTTAATATAGCATGGTAGAATTTTACTAAAGGGAATTTGTTTTCTACTGTTCCTTTGTGTTCTTGTAAAAACAACTTTCTAATGGCTTCCTTATGAATGGGGAAACAACAAACAAACAAAAAAAACATGCCATGCCATGCATAGAGTGTACAAGGCTCTCATAGCAGCCGTTCTGAGATCTACAGCTTTATAAAGTGACCACTGTCCCATAAATATTTAGTGAAATTTATTGCACCGCAACAAAAGAAGGAGCTAATCTTCCCTGAACTACAGCTAGAATACTATGTGGGAAAGAAACTAATCTAAGATGGGGATTAAACACCCTTGCACTCCACCTTGTAGTAAAGATTTTGGTTCATTTCTTGCTGAATCAGCTTTGTTTGGACAATAACAGCCTAATCTTTAAAGTGTGACAACAACCTATGCTTCTCCTTTGGCTTGATCATCTGACTTCAAACACAAGCAGAACCTTTTTTTATGTTCACTTACAGAAGAAATCATATTTTTATGTGTTTACAAAGTCTCCATTAGAGGCGTTTGAGGACCAGCGGTTGAGTAGTTTTAGACTTTTAGAGTCATTTCAGGTATTTCACTGAGTTCAATGCGTGACTGTTTGGGCTTGAGCTGCCTGTGCTCATCTGTGATGCCATGATTTCATTTGTTCCAGTCAGGTTGTGTTTCAGGTAGTCTATTTAGAAAGTTTATCCAATTAGAAAATGCATATAATGTATGGTGACTGACGATAGATTTAAGATAGTTGCTTTTTAATTAATAAATTAAATGATTCATTTTGCTTTGTAAAATATGCTTTAAAAAGAAGATGTTAAAAACCTCAAGCTACGTAGGATTAATTAAACCTTTGCAACAATAAACTCAGTTTCTAACCACTGAATCAAGAATTTAGGACAGCTATGGTTTTAGGCTGGGCAAAGACACATAACCAACAAAGCAAGATAATAAAAAAATATCATAAATACTGAAATTAAGACACTTTTAATTTATTTATACTCAACAAAACAAAAAAACATATAAATGATTTGGTTTTAAAAAAAAAGGAGGAATTATAACAGAATCTCTCCAAAACCAGTGGCCCTGCCGCCTACACACAGAGCTGTTGTTGAGAAGCTGTCTTCTTCAAGGGGTCTTTCATAACTGGAAAAGGAAGCATGTTCTGACAAGAACAGCATTCCAGACCACGGCTCCAGATTTAAATCTTTTCTGCCGTCTCCTTTTACCATCACACTCCTTCACAGAGCAACAGATTCAAAAACAAACAACGAGCCGGACAAGTTGGACCCAATTTGTAACGACAAAAAAATAAATTACAAAAAAAAAATCCCTCATTAAAATATTAACTTCTCTCAAATATTTATAGAACTTATTTATGTCTCTTGCTTTTAATTGAACCTGACAAAAACAGAAAAGAATTTGAAAAAGTTTTATTTCTATCAAACCAAGCTAAACATCATGAGTGATTAGAGGTGAAGACTTAAATATACAAGAGTTATAAGAAATAAAGCAGGGAGATAATTATAAAGATGGTGAGATGAAAGCTAATTTAAACATCTAATTAATATTTTACGGAAATCATTGCAAACCCACAAAGGTATCCTTTCTGTTGAGTCAGGAAACAAGGTTCATTCCCTGTAAACCACATTTACAATATTTATGGCCAATATTTCAAAATAAAACTGAAACTCAAGAGACAAAAGATTCAGTCTGCGCTGAAACATATTTCTATCTATTTACAAGACAAAGTTGATTTAAAGAACAAAAAAGAAAAAGTCACCTAATGACAGCAGTTAGAAACTGGACAAAAAAGAAAACCTGCAATGTTGACCAAAAGACAAAACCATCAAACACTTGACTTTAAAAAGATTTTATCGACACTGAAACATGTTAAAGGCCCTTTTCAGCTTCTTTGCAATCAGAGCAGAGGGAACACCGACGGACCCCTGACCTGAAGGTAACAGATGGCCAAACCCCATGGTACAGGACTGTGTCTTTGTGAGAAAACCAAAAGAAAAAGAGAAAGAAAGAA
Organism: Jordanella pulchra; assembly: GCA_034780135.1. Lineage (NCBI taxonomy): Eukaryota > Metazoa > Chordata > Actinopteri > Cyprinodontiformes > Cyprinodontidae > Jordanella > Jordanella pulchra. Next base: position 12,272 of record JAUZNJ010056203.1, on the reverse strand, counting down.
GCGGTGCACAGATGGGGAGGAGTGTTACGGTTTGCAAAATTACCAGGAAAAAAAGCTCCAAGTACCGATGCAGATCTGCGCCGTGAGCCCAGAATGAACCCAATTATATTCACCTCTAAACCGTGTGAGTGGCTGGATGTTTTGCTCATAAAGACAAAGCTCTTGATCCACTTTCCCATAGGCTTTAATTTTGTTCCTGATTTCCCCCTTTGGTTGTAAAAGCCTTTCTTTTGATAGAAGCAAAACCCACACCGGCTCATTTTCTCTTCCATACAGACACAACTTTGTTGTGAGTACATGGTTTGTGAGCTCCCATTTAGAGGGAATCTTTTGCGGGGTGCCATGCATTCCTGTTGACACTCATTCATATGCTAATGATGATTCTCAGTGTAGATTTTTCTTTTTTCACAAAGACAGAGCTGAGATCACTCAGGGTTACATCACATGTCAACACTTGCATCCAACTGAGGCATACTGACGGTGCTGCTAACACTTCCTCCTTCATATGCTGGCTGAAAAGGACTATTTTTTTCATTCTCTCATTTCTTTCAGTGTTTCTTATTTAGGTTGTTTTGTGTTGATAAAAATCTAAGTTTTAGGACACAAAAAGATGGCTTAATTAGCACAATAACTAAAATAACCATTAGAAAGAAGCCCTAAAGCCCATTGAAAGGTAATAAAGTAGCATTCTCCCCACTCCCCAGAGCAGACACCATCATGACTAAAACATCTCATAAAACCATCCTGGTATGATCCCTGATGCCTCAAGTTTCTCTTATCTGTCTTAAGAGCTTGCAGCTTCAATAAATCTGTCAAATATCATGCATGCAATAACACAGGATAGTCTTTGTACCTCCACCCTTCGCTGTGTCATGTGTTCCTGTCAAAGAAAAAACAAGCACATATATATTTGGATGTGCGTATAATATCCTTAAAACAGATGCACTAAAGTACATCTGGTAACTGAGACCCCTGTCAGGATCATTAAACAGATGGGGATTATCTCAATAAAGATGATCAGCAACTATGTTTTAGAAGCCAACCCAAGACGATACAAAGCAGGATGGACTCAATGCTCCCAATCATCATCATCATCTCAGCTACATGTGCAAAATGTTCTCGATCCAAACCTTGGTCGATTGAAAATTATAATCTGTGTTTAGGCATGCATGGAGCTTTCTAACTTTCCAGAGAAACGTCACCTTGAGGTTGCACACATTCGCAGTGGAGATTATTTCACTCACATGCATTTAAAAAAGTCTTCCCACTTTCCTCTGAAATCACCAAGGTGTTTTGCCTGCACGTCTGTCCCTTTCTGGGCGCTTTAAAAAAAACATATAGAAAGTTATGTGTTTTAATTTAAATGTTTTCAATGATGCTCCAATTTCAACAAGTTGTTTTCTCCACATCCAGATCCTTAAATCCCTTCAGTTGCTACCATGTAACTTGCAGATTCCTTATTGGTGCAAAAGTCAGCCAATGACTTCTAAAATTAGCCAGAAACATATGGTCAAGATAAGGTTGTCTTTTAAAAAAAACACTTGCTGCAATATCTGAAAACATGTTTTTCTTTCACTGATAGCAGCTAATCTTTTCTTCTTTTCACCTTGTGCTTTTGTCATAGATAAAAACAATACATTCCATATAATTCTCATCTTAAGGCAGATCCAACCTGGCAGGAAATAAGCCCAGAGTTTAGGATGCTGCTAGTTTAGAACAGTTAAAAACATCCTTTTCACTTGTAAGGATTGTCTTACAGTATCGACAAGTCATCTCAGGTCTTGTGTGTTAATGGTGGCACTTTGAGGAAAGGATACAAATGTTTATTTGATTTGTTTCCAGCTTTTTCACTGGCTACACTCCAACTGTGACATTTTCAATTCAGGTAATTTGTATATCCCTGTATTTAATTCGTTATATTATTTTTCTCATTTACCCTTCCTTTTAACTCTACTTTCCATTTTTCAAGTCCAGACAGACACGTTTGCCCTTCTTGGTGATCAAGTTAATTTAAGCTTCTACTGCTCTAGACAGCTTTGTGCTTGATTAGCAGTCAAAGTACTGGCATTGTTCTTATCGTTGTAACTTTTAAAAGTTAGAACATTCTCCATAGAATCGCAAACAAACATCATTGTCAACTTTATTTGAGACTCAATATTGTATTTACCAAATGCATGACTCATCCCTGCTGAAGTATCACACCTGGGTCATGCCCTCCTACCAGCATCCACTCTTCTCCAACACACCAATACATAATAAGAAATCTTTTGACTTTAAACAAAACATGCACTAAGAAAGTGTCAGAAAATGTTGACATCAGTGCATGGATAAAGTGCATAAGATCAAACTGCATTAAGTTTCCTAAAGGCTTTACTCTGAGCTCTCACTTCCAAATAACATTCAGGAAACTCCAGGTTTGTAATATTACACAAAATAAGGTAAAATAAAAATCCATCCATACAATGAAATGACTCAGAAAAGGGGTTTAAGAGAGCAATGAGGAATTTAAGGCTTTTTTTGCTGGAAGCTTTTTTTCTGAGGTATTAATAGCTCCTCGCTGGCAGGAGGGGTCCAGCAATGACCTTAATAAACACTTAATCGACCTTCATTTTGTTCAGTCATGGTGAAGAATTAGGTGACACAACTCAAACAAGTTAAACAACGGGAATGGCATCTGAAAAATTCCACCCAAAGTCTCTTTAAAGGCAAGCTACCATTGGGCTGTCAAGAGCAAATGACTGGGGAGGAAGGCGACATGACAGCACAGCCCCCTCCTCTCTCAAACAAATCACCCACCAGGCGGACAGCAGAAAAACACTGCAGTGGCTTCGCTCCCGCTTTGGATTCCTCTGGCCACAGCTGTGGAAAAGCTCAGCCGAGATGGGGATAAAATGGAAAGTGGAGGAAAATAAATGAGGAAAAAATGAGAGTAAGAACTGAGAGGTGCATGGAAACTAATAAATACCAAAATGGACAAGAGAAGATCTGTTATACCGATGGCAGTAGATTAAACTTGTGGTTTCCTGATACAGATGTTTTCAAGTTTTTCATATAAAAAAAAATAAAACAGAAAATCCTTTTTGCATAGAATCAAACATTTAAATCAAGACATTCAATAGAAAACAAACAAAGACGCAAATATAACCCAACCACCAACACCACAGAGAACAATCTAACAGAGGAGTGAGTTAGTGGTTACTGAATCTATGCTGTGAGTATTTTGACCAACAACCTTATGTGCAATTAATTCAGTGTTAAAATGTTGCTAAATTAGTGTGAAAAGGCAGAGCCCGCCACCAGTTACAGAACCCCTAAAAAGGAAAGCAAGAGGTCTGAGGTGTCTCGTCCCTTTGCTTTGCATCCAGAATTGGAGGGGAGAAGGGTGGACCGCCACCAGGCGAAGTGTACTATGAGGTGGAGGAGGATGACAACAATCAGACGGGAGGAAAAACGGTAGAGGATCCCCCTGGAGATGAGGCCAACCTGTGTACCCTTCCTACCTGGATGCTGATGCTGTCTTGCTGACTTGATTGTAGTTGACTTAACCTTGACTGATTTACTCCCTCGGACCTGGACGCCTGGTTTGCAGCCTCCGTGGTTAACCTGAGGGGAGGACCAGTCCAGGTTCTGACCTCCACCTAGAGGTAAAGATGAACCCTCGATGCGCTGTTTCATCTCAGTCGAAAGCAGACGACCCTTGTGCATCCACTCTTGCATCTTGTTCACAGTAACACCATGGCCTTTCCTGACTGAGCGGACCACCTGAGTCCGGACCTCAGCCGCCTCCTGCCTGTTCTCCTGACCCCGATGGATTCCTGCTTCACTGTTGCTGTCTGTGGAACCTGTGAGGCTGTTGACCGAACCGCTGCTCTCGTTCAGCTGCCCGCCTTGGTCCTCCTCACCTCCAGCCTTTTGCAGTAGTTCCTCGCTGCTGATTGCATGGCAAAGCGCTTCAGGCTCAGACATCTCACCTGCTTTTAACACATCAGCCCCTCCATGTTTTTTTATTTCCACTGCTTCTTTTTCTTGGACCTCTGCACTTTTCAGTCCGTTTGCTTGAGTACAGGATGAAGATACTGGATACCTGATAATGTCATCACTGGCGGATCGCAGCAATGTGGGTCTTCTGGTCAATGACAAACTAGACATGCTCTTACTGATCAGCCTTGCCTTTGAATCCAGGTTTCCAGTGAGGCATAGCAGGACTGATTCGGTGTCGGACAGCTGCTGAGAACTGTGGTTCCCTCCTGAGGACCAGGAGTCACTGTCTGTATTTTTAACAGACAGCCTGGAGCACAGACTGTCTCTCGAATGACTACTACAGGAAGAAAGGGCTTGTTGCTCAGTTGAATCACCATTAATGTGAACATCCAAACTGATATCATTCATGGCGTTAATGAGGAGATAATAGGCTTCTTGCAGCTGTGTTCTAAGTCTGGCTGTTTCCTGGATGATCTCACCATCATCTACCTGCAGATCTGTGACCGCCACCCTGGCATCAGTTTTTGGTTTTATGGTCTCATAAAAGGGCAGGATTTCATTATCGTAATAATCTTCATCTTCACTGTCTAGAGGGTACCTGAGTGGCCCCTCTGTGGTGCAAAGAGATTGCATTTTGAAGTCACAAATTTGTAAGTCAGTAGGGAAAACAGTTGGGCTCTGAGGGCATCCAGCTGTCTCTCCATTGAGCCTCAAACATCCAGACTCATAACTCTCGATGCTTCTAATTAAAACATTTTCTTCTGAGTTTGGATGCACGCAACTTTGCCTGTACGCCTCCAAAGTGGGACTGTCAACATTCCAGGTGTTATTTGCGTGAATTGCTACGACAGTCCCCGCCATGTGCCGGGAGTGTCCCCGGCTCTTGATCTCTGGCCCCTCGCCACCTGCAACCCAAGCCACAGCTGCTCTGACGACCCCCGCCTGCGCCCCTACCTGCGGCCGGTGCAACGCGTGACCGGAACCGTCCCCAAACCCGATTGAATCCCCGACGCTGCACTGCCTCGGCGCGGAGACGAAGCGTTTTATCTGCACATGTGGTCCTTCGAGTGAAATCCCCGCAGATATGGGCTCCCAGAGGCTGCTGTCCTCCCCCCTGAACACGTCCCCACCAAAGTACGCGTCTCTTTGAAGTGGGACCCCTAGGAGCTGCTCATTAACGTGAACCCTGCCCCCGCTGCTCTGATCGTGGGGACGTGAGCCCGTCACCTCGGCTGCGCAACCCTCTGGGGCTGTTGTGACCCCCTCGGTTTGCACCAGCGCTCCTTCAACATGATTCTCATATGTACTCATTCTCTCTGTGGAAGAATCCAGCTCTGGGAGCAAAACTACCGGACGAGTCTCCCCGGGGAAAACTTTTTCTTTACCTTCTCGGCCACCATTCGCCGCAGCAGCAGCTCCGTATCCTCCGCTGAGCGTCGCTCCTTTTTTGGACTTCTTCCCCCGTAGTTTTGCTAGTAAAGTCCTCCGCAAAGGATCAGCCATTCCTTTCCTCGGCCACCCCCTCCCCCCTTCCAGCTAATTCCTCCCGGTGTCTCTCAGCACGTTGGCCTTAGAAGGGAAGGACCGGGCGGGTTGTCCTCGGTCAAAGCTCGCCGAGCGGACGGGCTGCTCTCCATTCTCCGCTGTCACCTCCGTTCTGCAAACCCACGGAGACACTCAGTACTCCACTTTGCTCAACTGCACCACCTCTCTCTCTCTCCTCTGCTCTACACACACATACTTTCCTCCTCTCTTCCTCTCCTCTCTAGCGCCTCGCCTCTCCGGTCATCTGTTTATGACTGACTTATAAAATCAATCCCATAATATCACACCAGACTTTTGGTATCATTTAATAACAAGTAAATACTGATGCTGATATTTTTTTGTATTTAAGCTTCATTACACTGTTTGCTTTTTGGTATTTTTGTGATTTTTTTCTTTATCCTTACAGATGAAAAATGGAGAATTCACAAAACAAAGGTTCAAAGCAACTTAATTACGCAATTCAATAAAATAAAATTATGAGACCACCACAAATATTGCTTGTTTAGCTGGAGCCTCTGAGCCTAGTAGTGTGATGTGAGACCAGAGGGGAGTCAGAGCTGCAAAGGTGTGTTTTCATTGGCTTTTCCAAGGGCACATTTTGGAGTATCGCATCAGAAAGGCTTGATGCAAACTTCACAATTAGAATAAACAAACTGCAATTTACAAAAATAAAGAGTTATTCTCGCTGAAGGTGGTTTTTGGCTTTTGCAGGAAAAAAAAGAAAAAACAAGCAGGAGATGGATTTTCTTTTCGATTCAGCTTTGACAGCAAACTTTCACTCTCATGACTGATCAGCTGTTTCTACTGTCAACATCTTCCTTTATGTTCATATAATGGGTGTAAACAACATCCTATCAATAACTGACATGTCAACAAGAACCACTTCCCTGATGCAACTTATCTTTTTTTTGCATGCATGTATTTATTTTTATCTGGTAATTGCAACTAAAACAAAGAATTGTACATGTTTTACAGTATCTTTGATTGTAATTATTATCTATTCAAACATTTTGATTCTGTAATAATGGAAGATAATGCTTGTTTCAAAATCAACAACTATATCCTGTAAATTTGAATATGCAGAACTTGATAACCTGTAGTTCTGTAGTCCAAATAATTCTCTAAAAATAAAGGGTTTTTTAAATATTTCTATCCATACAGTAATTTCTTGTAAAATATATGCATGTTTACTCGTTTTCACAGTAAATCACTGTGAGTTTTATATATATTTTCAGAATAAAAATCAACCTTTTTTTCACTTACTTGATTAATGGTTATTTACCGTATTTAATTAAGTAAAAGACCATGTTTGGTTTCACAGTTTTTTACTGTTGCTATTTGCTGTATTTTTCACTAATTTTTTTTACAGTTTATGATCCTCTTTGTACTGCTAATAGTTCATTGCAGTTTGGTCCAATTCTGTTGTTTGACTAAGCCAAACAACACATAAATTAATATGCACAGTTAAATAATGCCTGGATATTGGTCCTCAAGTACCTCGTGCCTTTTTAGATATGGCTTAGTTCCAAAACACCTGATTCAATTGTTAAAATGACTTCAGCAGTCATTAGTGCTGCAAAATAATTACTTATTCATATAAGTCAGTTGCAGGCAGCAAAGAGACACCTAAAACCCGTTGGATGGGTAATTGGAGCAGAGTTAGGAACCACTAGAGATGGCCAGAAGGTTTAAGGTTGTACTATATAGTCTCTGCTGGATTGTATTTATGTTTGAGGACTAGCTCAGGTTTCAACAAAGGGTGGTTCCAAGGAACCAGAAGGGATGTACAGTAGGTATGATATTCTGTGTATTTGAGTATACATAATGACTGTTATGCAACCATGATGAGCTTTGGAGAGACATTGTGCAGACACAAATTAAGAACGCTAATAGAAAGACGAAATGTCAGCATCCTTACAGGAGACACCACAAAAATGTAAAACACATCCTGAGAAAAAGAACACAAAGTATTAAATTTCAAACACCCATTCTAACTATTTGAAGACTGATTAATGCTCTAAAAGGTGAAACATGAGCAAAAAAACAAAGACGAACATAAAGAGTTGCTGCAGATGCCCTTGCCTCTATCAGTGCTATCCTTCAGCCCTGTTATCCCTATAAAAGTAGTCAAGACCTTATATTCAGAACAGTTCAGCAAGCAAAAGAACAGATGGTCGTTATTCCACAGAAATTCTGCTCAAATCTTTCCCTGAAACTTGAATCAAAATTAGAGTGGGAGCAGTTGAGTCAGGACTTTAAATTACCACCTTCACTTGTAGCTGCTAATGCATTTTACCAGACCGCAGTGAGAACAATCTCCATCTCAGGGGGAAATATGTGCTTACACTCTGCTGAGAGAAAAGAAAAATGTCTGTCTCAGCAGGAAACAATGAGGAGAATGGTGATTAACTATCCACGCCACATACCACTCTTACTCTTTTTCCAAATGATCAGGATTATGTCTGTCATGTGGAATTAGCCTCCTCATAGTTTCATCTTCATTAAATACCCACACAAAGGACATATTTTATCCCCCCCCCCCAGTGACAACGCCAACCATAAAAGCATGGCCTGCCCTTGTGATGGATCACTGGAAGCTTATTTAAAATAATCCTCTCCTTTTTTTAAACTTTCATCTGTAACCTAATCTTTATACAGCGGTGCACGTACTGTAGCACCACCTGACATTTTTAAGACCATCTAAGAAAGTTGAGGACAGAATGGAGCATGTTTCACTTGAACTCTAAACTGTTTGTTTGCTGTTGCCTCTTCTTGGAATGTGCAAAAAGATGAGCTGCTGGGAAGCTACAGTGGGTGTATGAGCACACATGCCAATCTAATCCCTTCCCTCTAAAACACCTACACACACTCAGTCCGAATCTGAATCCGTTATGAGCCTTTTCGGGCAGAAATACACCAAGATTAACTGTAGTTATAAGCATATCTTTTTACTGACACGACCCTTTACTCCCACAGCTTCACTCCCATTAAAACATGATAAGCATCTGCTATTGGCTTGCATGAGCCATGTCGGCCCCTGAATCTTTTTCCTGCCTCCCCGACTGTCTGACTAGACCTTGTCTGGGCTGTTATTCACAGGTCAAAACCTGCTGCTGCATAGGCTGTTTTTGTGTGTAAGGAAAGGGACAATGAAAGCAGGAGGGATGGTGGGGGTGTCAGGGATACAAGGACTGTGCAGGAGGGCTAATAGTTATATAGAGAGAATTTTTAAACGTACCCTTTAAAATTGTGTACCATTAAAGCCACTACCAGTCAATACGTTTAATTCTGACGTTGACTGTAAATAGAAAAAATTTGCATAATTCTAAAATAAAAACATTTTCTATATAATTAAGTCAGCTTGAGGCTTATATTACAGATCCTCCTCCACTTTAGAACAGCACGTTTTTTTTTGAGTGTTTCTACCAACTTTGATGCTGATGCTAAAATGCCGAAAAACCTTCTTTCCAAAATTAATTGGATCTTAGTCCCATAGAAAAGAGAGCAACTCATATGTTTTGTCTTTGACTCTTAGAAATGCTATGATTTACATCCTTCACTACGGTTCTGTTGATATAAATATTTTAAAGATTCCTCTTTTTTTACCTAAATCAATCTTCCAAAACACCTTTACTAGCTTAGTTCTCCCTGCTGAGAGTTGACATCTTTACAGCACAGTTGTGGTGATGGTGTGTTTAGCGGACGTGTCGTCGTCACACACAGCAGTTTACATGTAGGGCTAAAAGTTTGATTGTTCGCCCCATTTGACCAGAGCCTGTTCTGTGTTCGCTGTGACCTTTACATGACTTGTGACACACAGCAAATATGCCTTTTGACTTTCATTTAACACAGGCTTTATTCTCATTACATTTTCACAAAGGACAAATTTCTCCATCCATGACTAATATTTGCAGTGTCAACAGAATCTGCACACATACCTCTGAGACCTTTACAGAACATGGAGGTCCAACTTCTCATTATTAGACCTCAGTTTACTGATTAAGTGACATCTGTTGGCAGCTGGTTGCATGAACCTGATTTTGTGGTATAAAAAGACAAAGACTATCATACAAAGTGATGTTAAAAGTATATCAGTTTTATTCCACTTAGTTGTTACGCACTAACAATGTGATAGTTTATCATCATGGCTACACAAAAAGTAGAATATTAGCTTAAAAATAATGTATACATATATATTTGCAAGATTTACCAAATCCTATTGCGCAGGTGTTTTAGAAAAATTTTTTATTTTTCTTAAATCATCACAGAGAAGAAGGCAAAACTCATTGTTGAGTTTACAGAACTCATAGAAGTTCACATCCATCAAACCTGCTCACTGTATTTCCAGCTAAGAACTCTGCTGTGAGAAATAAAGAAAGCCTGCTTCTTTTGGTTTTTAGTTTTTTTCTTTCATCAGTCATTTGTGCTCTTTGTGTGAGCAGTAACAGAACATCTGCTTGGCTGGCCCCCTTTCAGATGGCATGGTCAGGAAATGTTAGGAGAGGTAGTGAACAGTCTGTGATGTTAAAGGAGAAGGTGAAAAATAAAAATAAAAGGATTGAGTGTTAAAATGTGAACATACGTGCATATTTACGTGTCTGGAAGTGAATATCGGGCCGGGGTTTCGCAGCTGTCGGTCTTCTCCTCCTTATGCTTGTCCATTGTTCCCCAAGTCTTTCCCAGCTTGTTTATGGGCTTCTGGGTTTTTTTTCCCCTTTTATTTCTCAGAGCACACCGCAGCTAAATTTATGCCTGTGGACACAAGCCTTTCTCAGGGTATAAATTAGGCTGGAGGATCCTCGTCAGAGTTGCTTTGCCAAACGCTTGCTGCTCTAAGTTCCAGAGAACCGCATTCTTTTCATTCACTTCCATTTGCTACTCACACATAATCCAAAGCTTCCCCAGCTTTGCTTTTTTGGGAGCATATCTTCAGAAATGTCTTTCTATGATATGTTTGTGCTTTTATTGTAGGTTTTGACAGCTGTGCCATAGACAAATACATTAAAAGCATGACATCTTTAATTCTGTCAACAGCAAAAAACAACGTATTTATTGTGAAGTTAGTTTATACAGTGTGTAGCTAAGGCAAGGCAAGGCAAGTATACTGTATCTGTACAGCACAGTTCAGTATATGGATAATTTAGTGCTTTACATGAATTAGATGATAAAATAGAAGTAAACTAAAAGCAGAGTAAAAGTAAATAAAGATAAAAACAGGTAGTAAGACAAATAAAGCAGTTGGACCACAATCTTAAACTAATAACACCTCAGTCTCTGTTTTTTTTCGGGGTAATTATTTATTATTTAAGGTCTTTATATACTCAGGTAAAATTTGAATGTGTTATTTTTCCCTGACATGTAAATATTGGAAACACTGGAACTATGAGATGATGTGCTCGATGTCGTTAAAGCAAAAGATAACAGAATTCATTCAGCTAATATCACCTTCATTCCTGACTGGTTAATTTTGTCCTAAAGGCTGATTCTTTTTGGTTCATATCATTATAAAGAGACAGCTGCTGACATGTTTACAGTGAAATATGTTCAGGCCTCTTGTTACACCCTACTGCTCTCCTTTACCCAAGAATAAAACATAATGATCCTTTCCCTGAGTAACCTACATCTATACGATTACATAAATATCTTCTGTGTGAAACTGCAGTCACTCTCTTATTTCTGCCTACAGTTTTCCTCTGTGTTGGTACGTTGTGGTTATAGGCATTAAAGATGTTCTTATTGAGGCATTCCTTCAGGCAAAGCTTTCTTTTACCTTAACAACTTTCTCTAAAAGATGGATATGAAATAAACTTTTAATTCTTGTTTATTTTATGTCGAGAGAACAATGAAACCTCTTCTCTTGTTCTCTACACGTACTCCTGTTAATTACTGTTTGGCACTGCTGTTTAATCATTACTTTGTCTCTACTTCTAGCTTAATGTACATCCCAGATGAACTTGGGTGGTATGGAAAAGTAAAACGTTCATGTCAGCATCAAAGAAGAGGAAGGGTTTGGAAATCATCAGCTCTAATCAGCAGCTTGAACCACAATGGCACTGCGATTTACAGTGTTATGTTCCCATCTGACCAAAGATTGGAAATTTCCACCCCGGCAAAAAATAAAAGTTAAAGAATCGGAAAAAAAAGGAAAAAAAAGCTGTTGTGAATCCATTTTATAGGAAATGGATCAATATTGAAATATAATGAAAAGCTTTAAACTTTTTTTTTGTAACGCTAAACAATCTGATAAAAAGTAGGTCTATTAGAGTTTATAGTGATATTATACCAGTAATCAATGCCCCCTGTGGTATGAACAAGATGCAAGACAAAACCTACTTCTCCTGACTTTTAAAAAGGATATGATGTGAAAAAAGTTACATACGTGGACAAAATCGTTGGTACCACTTGTTCAATGAAAGAAAAACCCACAATGGTCACAGAAATAATTTGAATGGGACAAAGGTGATAATAAGCCAAAACTCAATTAAAATGAAGAATTGAAAGTTCGACGTTGCTTTGCAATCATGTTTTAACAGAATGATTTAAAAAAAACAAAACAACTAATTAAACAGGCCTGAAAATAATGATAATACTTCTAGAAAAGAGCAAAGGGACGCGTTAAATCAAGGTGTGTCCACTGATTAGCAACACAGGTATATTGTAATCAGTCATTGGGCTACATATAGGGCTACAGGTAGTTGCTGTGCTGTTTGGTGACATGGTGCGTACCACACTCAACATGGACCAAA